>JABASL010001579.1:0-10582 GCA_019775825.1 Neanura muscorum
GCTTAAATACCTTTGCGAAACGTCAGCCAACTTACCAAAATGAGGTATTAATGAACTTATACTGTTTAATTGTAGTACCACAGTTAGTAAATCATGGCAAACTGGACTACCTGGTCATGGACTATTTGTCGGAGGTCACGATGTCACTTCTAGTAGCCGCAAGGCAGAAGAATGAAGAAATGGGTTGGTGTCCCGACTTTGTCCAAAGCGTCGGGCCCCTCTTGCCTCAAATTAAGCAACAAGGTATACTTCTTTGATGATTTTCGAAACAGATAAACTGTCCAATTTATTAAACTAGATAAATTTATAATTTGTAGGAATTAAGGTTGTCGCAAATGCTGGAGGGGTCAATCCACAGTCTTGTATGAAAGCACTGTTGGCTGTGGCTGAAAGGACCAAGACGCCGCTAAAGGTAGCGTTGGTCACTGGAGACGATCTTCTTTCTTCTCGGCACACAATGACCAAGGACCAATGTCCAAATCCGTCAGCAGTGACAAGTGCCAATGCTTACATGGGGTTAAACACAATTTAGTATTACTAAAGCCTTACTCAAAAGCCGTTAGTTATCTGTTTAAGTTAAGTTGATCTGCTGCTTAGCTGTTTAGACGATATATTAGGTTCTGAAATTCCTAGTTTTCGTTTTGCAGCGCTGGACCAATCAGCCGAGCCTTGGAGTTATCCGACATCGTAATCACTGGAAGATGTACGGATAGTGCCTTAGCATTAGGTCCACTAATGCATTCTGTATGTTCCGTTGATTACTTAACTTTTTCGTTGGTAATTTGAATTATCGGTTACGCGTTTATTTTTACCTATAGTTCAACTGGAAGTCAGATAACTTTGACATCATGGCCAGTGGGTCTCTTGCGGGTCATCTAATTGAATGTGGAGCACAGTCCACTGGAGGAATTTTTACGGATTGGGAACAAGTTCCTGGATGGGAGTACAATGGTATTTTAATACAATTCTAAGTTACTACTTCTAGTTAACCTAGGTTAAGTCCAATTTCAAAACTTTGGCTTCCCTTGAATTGAAATTGCAGATTGAGATACTGGGTATACTCTGCAGGATTTCCAATTGCCGTGGTTGAGGCCAACGGTGATTTTTTACTAACGAAACCAGATGGAACAGGTGGCCTTGTAAATCGCGGAACCGTTGCAGAACAGTTACTTTACGAAATTGGGAATCCCGCTGCCTACGTTCTTCCAGACGTTATCTGTAACTTTTCAAATGTGACCCTTCGTGAGGAAGTAGGAGGTGTAAGGGTCACTGGCGCCAAAGGTCTTCCACCTACCGCTTACTACAAGATTGGTAAGTCACATGTTTACCCCGTTACCCGTACCCGTACGCGTTATGGTACGGGTCAACTCAAAGATTACGGAAAGGTCAAAACCGAATTAGTACTGGTGCCCTAAATTGATGAGTTGCTTTCAGGTGGCACTTACCATGATGGTTTCAAGTGTATTTGCGTTTGCCCTATAATTGGACCAAAATCTCGTGAAAAGGCTCGTAAAACGGCTGAAGCCCTTCTAAACCGTGCTAGAGGAATTTTTAAGCATTTAAATTTAGCAGATTTTACTAGAATCCATCTTCAAATTCTTGGAACAGAAGAAGCTTATGGAGGAAATGCCAGGCAAGTTAATTTTAATCTTAATTGGTTAATCATTAACTATTCTTAAATCTTCAATCTATGTCAAAATCCGCTTGATATGGTTATTCTATGCACTTTCTAGGCAGCATAATTTGGAATCCCGTGACGTTGTTTTATGGCTCGGTGTCCAGCATCCGGACAAGAAGGCCCTAGAGGTAAATTTGTGCTCTGTGAAAAGCGTAATGCTAAATGGCTTAACAGTGTTATTAAGGTCATTTTAACTGCCCAGTTTGACAAGCTAAGTTAGCACGCCGTGCTAATTATTTTTTTATTTGTATTGTAATTAACAGATTTTTGGACGAGAATTGGCTTCTGCAGGAACAGGCATGGCGTAAGTCTAAATTCGAAACTTGAAATGTTTAAAATTCCTAACAATTCACATTAAAATTGGCTTCAGCGTATTTTTACATTTTCTGATCCTTCATGTTTTATTCTAACTTTTAAATCTTATCCCAATTAAACTTAACTTGAATTTTTCCTTGTCATTTTAACTAATTGACTGAATGTCTGTCACAGGCCTGGACTTTGTAGTGTGATTGGAGGTCGTCCAAAGCCAGTGCCACTCCTCCGTTTCTTTTCCTATCTGGCTGACAAAGGGCAACTTCAAATCAAGATCCAAACGTCAGATGGACACGAAGAAGTTTACTCGGAGTCACTTGACACGTTGTCGACTCCACTACAGGCGGTTGACACTCTGGGTTCTGATTGGTTGTCAGAGGAGGCAAATCCTTCCATGGTTGGCGTCCATTCCTATAGCCTAAGTGACCTCGCTTGGCTACGCAGTGGTGACAAAGGAGATAGTTGTAACATTGGGGTTATCGCAAGGAAGCCAGAATTCTATCCCATCCTTCGTCACTTCATAACGGCCGACCAAGTTACGAAATACTTTCGTCATAAATTTAATACATCTGCACCGCCTAGTTGCAAGAGGTTGGGTTAATTTAATCTTTAAATCTGATTAACAACTGCTAAATGTATGGTAATTAAAAGTCTTTTAAATTTTCTCAATTCCAGATATGACGTTCCTGGTGTTCATGCCTTGAACTTTGTACTAGAGAATTCTTTAGGTGGGGGAGGAATCGCATCTCTTAATCCAGATCCACAGGGAAAGGGATATGCTCAAATGATGGCTGACTTTCAAATCACAAATGTTCCAAAACTTATTTAAAAATCAATTGGAGAAACATGAAAATCCATCCAAAACTCCAAAAAACTTCATGACTTGACGCTGAAAATTCCGAAAAAGATTTTCATTTTCCAGTGGTTCGGGCTTATTCGGAAATACACGTAATTGTATCAAAAATAAAAATTACCAATTAAAAATCCTCTAAAGGCACAACGCTCCAGGAATTATAAAGATTTTTTTCGGTTCCCATCCGTGCGGAAATACAATTAATTTACATTGTTGCCAAATATGCAAAATTTCCCAACAGAAAAATATACGAAAAACGTGATATTTTTCAATATAAGAAAATAAATCTGATAATTTTTTGGGAAAATATCATCCAGAAAAAAAGCGTTATTTTCCCATGTGCTGAATCTGGCCCGCAATAATATTTAAAACCAAACTTGCCCGTGTGCAACACGGGATTGAAACGACTTATTATTCCCAAAAAATTAACCTAAAGCATATGTCCAGGCGGTCCAATAATGTTGGATTTTAGAAAAACGGGCCGCCTAGACGCATGCTTTAGGTTAATTTTTTGGGAGTAATAAGTCATTTTAATCCCGTGTTTCACATGGGCAAGTTTGGTTTTATATTTAATTGGGGGCCTAGGCTGAATGAAGTCTCGATCCATGCCAAAAATAGAAATATTAGAATTTTTTTTTGAATTTCCAAAAAACGTTATCATCCATTCCGTCACTTTTATTTGTTTCAATTTTAATAGATTTTTTTAAAATCTTTCTTTGGGAATACATGGGAAAAATTAGAATAAAAATGTTTAATAATTTGTTGGGTTTTAGCTGAGGAAATTTTGGGGGGAAAGAGGGTAAACTGGCTTGGCCTATGTGAGCGAAAGTGAGCTAAATAATTAATAAATTTTGTAATTTCATATCAAAATGAGACTCATTCTAAAACTCCTGTTCACAGTCTCCATCATTGTTAACCACACTTCATCAGTCCAGCTTTTCAATTTCCATCTCTTCAAAATAATAGTTAATAAGAATTACAAACTCTAATTAAAATGGCACAAAATCAAAATAGGGAGGCTAATGAGGATTTACATTATGGTAACAATGGAATTTTGTTTAAAGATCCTTGCAGGAAATTCCAAGGAATTGAACACTATAAATTCATTTTGCCTTTCAGATCAGAGTAAAACAATCCGTTTTTTTTTAGCTAGACACAATTGATATAATTAGCCAAAATAATACAACTCAAAATTGGATATATAATAGTAAAAGATGAGACAATAATTATGGATTCTTCTCCGTTTTCTTGTAGTTGTAACTTTAGGATTGAAGGAACTTTTTTACGATGAGTGTGGAGGTTTTTTTGCGATGTGAGATTATGGAGTGTGTTGTATGTTGGTCTTCTAGTGTTCTTCGATTTTCAGTATATAATTTTAGAAGTGCATTTGCCTACATGGGAACATTTGCAAAGAGGAATGAGACGGACTCTCCGTTATACAACTCAAAATTGGATATATAATAGTAAAAGATGAGACAATAATTATGGATTCTTCTCCGTTTTCTTGTAACTTTAGGATTGAAGGAACTTTTTTACGATGAGTGGTAACTTTTTACGATGAGTGTGGAGGTTTTTTTGCGATGTGAGATTATGGAGTGTGTATGTTGGTCTTCTAGTGTTCTTCGATTTTCAGTATATAATTTTAGAAGTGCATTTGCCTACATGGGAACATTTGCAAAGAGGAATGAGACGGACTCTCCGTTGTGCGTTCTGCGAATTGCCTCGGCGATAATAAGTGAGATATCGATTACCTTAAGGAAAAAAGGAAAAATATCAATATCATCCTTAATAATTTTTTTTAAAGAATCTAGTTATATATTCTTAATTATATTCTTAATTAATTAATTAATTACTTTGATTTTTGGGCATTCTTTAATATGCTTCTCCTGTGGAATCGTATTCGTTACAACGACGGCTTCAAAACAAGCGTTGTTAATTCGGGAAATAGCTGGACCAGAAAAAATCCCATGAGTTGGAATGGCATAGACCTTGGTCGACCCTGCTTCCAGAAGCCTAAAAATTAAAATAATTAGTTGTATTAATATTACATAGAATTCAAAATATTTTGATTATTATTAATTAATTATTTTATTCAAAAAATCCTACTATTTTCAACAGTTTCTTTCTTTGTTCATTTATACGTCGTTTAAACAAATGTTAGATAAAGTTCTGGGTGCCAGAATTGACTCGACTGCGTAATTTCACAACCTTGATTTTGTGAGTCATATTCAGCCTTTGAAATGAATCATGTGGTCGCGTTTTGAATCACTATGGCTGACTCAAACTTAATTTTAAATTTGTTGAATTTAAAAAAAAAATGGCAGGAGATTGTGAAATTAAGCCTAAACGTAACTTACTTTTCTGCAGCATGACATATTGTTCCACAAGTGTCAGCCATATCATCAACAAGAATTGAAACTCTGTCCTTGACATCTCCCACAAGTACCATTGAAGCAACTTCATTGGCCTTCTTTCGTTCCTTATGGATAAGAGCAAATTCAACATTCAAGCGATCGGCAATGGAAGTCACTCTATGAAATTTCAAAAGAACAAAAGGTCAAAGGTTAGTAAATAATACGTAGCCAACTATTAATTGGATCAAGAACAAAGGAAAATATTTTTGGCTCACCTTTTGGCACCACCCGCATCTGGTGAGACGATGATTGCGTTTCGCCATTCTGGAATATTCTCTTTGATCCATTTGAGGACGGCTGGCTCAGCATATAAATTGTCCACAGGAATATCAAAGAATCCTTGAATCTGTGATGCATGAAGATCCATAGTGATGATGTGATCAGCTCCAGCTACACTCAGCATATTAGCTACCAATTTGGCCGAAATCGGGGCACGACTCTGTTTTTATTTTATAGAAATTTGGAAAAACAAAACAAGTTTATATTAATTTATATTGTAATTTTGTACATTCTTGTGTAAAGCTTCCAGGCAGAAATTAGTAAACTCCATTCACCCAATCCTCATTCACACACGAATTACATTAACTGAAGTAATTTCGCTTTAAGCAGAAATTGGATTTGAGGACTTAGAATTTAAGCTTTGAGGATACTAATGAGGATTGATGAGGATTAAAAATAAAGACAAACAAAAACTGGACACTTACAAAAACGACTAAAATTACAAATTATGCAAATCATAACAAAAAAGCCACCCATAAGCGAATAAGTAACAGTTAATGCAGGCGCCATTTTTTTTTTTCGAATTTAGTTCGACCCGATCGAATAAAATATTCCATTACAACATATTCTCATTCAGTGGAAAATTTTTAAAACCTAAATTAATGATTAAATCTAAATTACATCTGGAGGTTCGACCAAAGGTCAAAGATGAACCCGACCACCCGAGAGAAAACGAAAGTAGAAGGAAGGAACACAGATTTTGTAAAACGCCAATAAAGAAAGTGAGGAAAAAAAATGATGATCCACAGGAGATTTCCCCAGGGATTGGATTAAATTTCCAACTTTTTTAAAAGCAGAAAAGTTTCGTATCATCAATTTTGGACAACAATTCTTAAGAAAGATTCCTCACTTTCTATTTTTGTTTTACCAAGTTCCCTGGAACAATTTCTAACTAGGTATCCCTTTTGCGGTTTTTTACTAAGAATTCTGGTCTAAAACTACTAGAAGCCATGTGCTAAAAGCTGCTGGCAGACGCAAATGTTCCGGATCATAGGTGCTGCTGGGTCAATTAATGCTCTTGCTGAGCACTTGGGCCAAGGAGCATGAAAGCATCGTTATACGTTGCTAATGCCCGGATTCTGCTGAACGACTTCTTCATTCGACATTGTCAGACACCCACCCAGTAGCACTGACTACAAACTACAAAGTCTAAGCGTCTAAGTTCATGAGAGTAGAAAAGTTTAGTTTGGCACTAATTTCTTGACATATTCATTCAAAACGGTTCGGCTCATTAATTTTTCAATTCATTTTCTAAACGTTTTAGAGCATACATATAAAATCAAAAGGAATCAATACGGTGGTCAATAAGTAAGAGTGGGTGCTAGGTACGTTTTGGTCCTAAATCTAAGTGTTCACAAAATTGTCCATTTTAAGAACAACGGCCACCACCGTACTCCCACACGAGAATCCGCATATACGCTTTGGCTTTCACTATTCTTATCCTCAATCGGCTACAAAGGAGCATGACAGCCTGGAGGATTTCCTACTGAGGACAAGGATCAGTGGATCAGTAAGGAATAATGATTAGTTAATCGCTAAGGACTTTCTAATGAGGATCAGGATTGGTGAGGACTTTCTAATGAGGATCAGGATTGGTGAGGACTTTCTAATGAGGATCAGGATTGGTGAGGACTTTCTAATGANTAGGATTTGTGAGGACTTTCTAATGATGAATAGGATTTGTGAGGACTTTCTAATGATGAATAGGATTTGTGAGGACTTTCTAATGATGAATAGGATTTGTGAGGACTTTCTAATGATGAATAGGATTTGTGAGGACTTTCTAATGATGAATAGGATTTGTGAGGACTTTCTAATGATGAATAGGATTTGTGAGGACTTTCTAATGAGAACTAGGATCGGTGAGGACTTTACAATGTATACTTTAGTAATATTTTTTTTTAGTGGGGATTACGATTTGGTTAACAATTGAGGTCGTACTGTACATCCATATCCTCATTTTTAACCTTGAAAACAATGGACTTTGCCAAAACTTGGCCAAAATTCATTGGATTTGGAGCCAGTCCGGGGCTTTCACCGAAACATTCAAAAAAGGAAAGGGCAAAAGGCTAATTATATTCCTCAAATTATTGGTTGGTAATCGTGTTCTATAAAAAGCGCTATCAACTTTTGACAGAATTTCGTTAAACATGAACGTCAGCAAGTATTCTCAAATTTCCAAATACATTTTCGAAAAGTAAACACTCCAGAAAAATGTTAATATTCTTGACTGTTGTCATAAGTTGAAATGAGATGGGATCGATACCAAAAAATTGAATTTCGTGATGGACTTACAAATATTTAAACTCTTTGTCTGTCTTTCAATTTCAAATTATTAATCTTTTCTACTCACAGAATATTGATGACCCAAGAAGGAAGAAAAAATGTGCTTACGTCCTGAAATACATAGAGAATGGAAACGCTATTTTAGAAATGGGTTAACTAAATTAATATTGTAATAATTATGTAACTATATAATTTTATAGTTATATAATTATAAATATAATAATTGTTTTTTACAAATTAAATATTGAACACAAGGGGGAATAAGAACTTGTTAGAAGAAAAAGGAAGTAGGAAAATAAAAACTTGAAAATAGTCTTGTCAAAAATTCATTTTAAGATTTTAACTAACCTTTAATTACTAAAAATGTAAGAAACTCGGACATTTGACCTTGAACTTGCGGGGAAACGACAATTGCAACGTGTATCTACCATTATGCATGTTGCACTTTAATTAAGATGACGTCAAGGTGCGGTTACCCTCCTGTCGACGCGATAAAATCCCATTTAGCTAAATGTAACTTTTAATTTTCATAAGATGGTTAGTATTTTAACAAATACCGTAATAATATTTTTATTTTTGGGGCAGGTACCATCATATAGTAAATATGACCTACAGGTAATAACCGTTGATCACCTCACCCAAAAAATCTTAAACCAAACTCCTCCCACTTTTTCAAAAAATTTTCAAAAAGGTTTTGAACCCAAAGACTTCCACACAAAATGGGTCACTGCTATGCTATGCTATTTATGATAAAGCAACCCATAAATTATGAGTTAGGAAAAAAAAGCAATGGCAACAAATTCTGAGAAAAAATTGAAAAGACCCCAAAGATTTAGACATTTTCAAAAAATCCAAACACAAGGTGAACGTAAAAACCCAGTAAAAACCTTTCTTTTTTTCAAACAAAACTTTTCAAAAAAGCTTCTTAGGTAACCTTTCTCTGGACAATGAAATTTGAGACCTTCATTGTAGCCACCTCATTGTCGAAAAATCGTCTCAAGAATTGTGTAATATTTCTTAGAATTCTAAAAAAATTCACACTTAAAAGCGAAAATGTTCACAGAATTATTCTAAAAAATCAAAACGAATTTCAACTCTATTCCGTGTAGATTGTAACGTTGTCCAATACTGGCGCCCCGCCTTGTAATCAGCAGATACCTCGAATTTGCTAGTTACCAAGAGGGTTTTTTCCATTATTTAACAATGGAAAAACATGGCACCTCAAAATTGTGCAGAGTGAACAATTCGAGGTATATAAGGTACTATAAGGCGAACCAGTATTCTTGGATTCCTCATTTTTATGGCACCCTTCCCTAAAATTTCAAGCTTTTTCAAAAGCTTGGAATCAGAGGGAGTCAAAGTGATGACAGCGTACTACCGCTACCTCCGCTAGCACCGGAGAAGGACCATCCAAACGTGTTTGTAATTCTCCTAGATTTTGCCCTTTGTATCCGTCGTATTGATTTTAGCTAGCGGTAATTTTTTTTTGAGAAGGCTGTTACTTTTGAACAACAGAATAGAAGGCGGAGCAGCTGATTAATAAGATTATAGAAAAATTTTCCTAAATGACGAAGATGATTAGCAATAGGAAATTAAGCAATTTTGGATTGAAATTTATTTATGGATAAGCACATGGTCCAGCGTAGCTAAAATACAAAATGTGAACAGAGAAGCAGTGTTTATAGAGAACATGTGCACTGAAAAGGGGGTGGGTAGAGGTCAATCAGGTTATTTTGGGTGAGGCGATAACGTTTGGTATAACTATCAATTGATTCATGACAGGTCACGAATCAATCAATAAAATACTAAGAATTAACATTAAATTTAACTTAAACATATTCAATCAATCTCTCCTCCTCTCCATGCTTTAACGAGATTCAAGACTTAAAACATACCGTAACGATCAATCCTTTTTGGCTCTGTAAAAATTTAGGTGTCATTAATTATATTGATTCAATATTTAAAGGTCATTTTGACGTAAAGTCAAAATAACTAACCTAATCAAGGGCATTCAACTAAACGAGCTAACTTTAACATAAAATAAAATCGGCATGGATGTGGTAATTAGGTAATTAAACTCCGACTGCCAGAGTTTAATTGACTAATTGAACAACTTAAAAACGTTGACTCAACATTTTAGTTTCGTTAATCTTCCGACTTATTACACAGTGTCGGATGTGATGATCATCGTAATGACGATCATATCAGCATGTATCTAGACCAAGAGTGGCGCAGACATGATCTTTGACCTGGCTCCAACTTTCTGGTTACAAAGAAGCTATAAGCTCCATTGCGTAATTCATTGGGCCAAATGGGATCAAGTCTTCGGGGTCAAATTGGAACATTGATAAAGCCTTTCTTCTGGACTTTTTGGACATGGTCCATCTTGAGATTAAAAAAATTACTGAAGCGGAATGTACAAGATGGTGACAATTTCAAAGCTCGTTAATCTCACTTGAACCAGAAGTTATGAGCGTAGTTGTTGGTCCGTGGACGACATTTCCTAAACCTAATTGTATAATTCCGTTATAGGTATGTGTTACGTAACTTGCGTAACGTAAGACACGTAATAACTTTCCGTACCGGTAACTTTATCTGTGCCCTTGGACAATATACTACTTTTTACCTTGACCCTATCCTAAAAAAGTCTTAAGGCTTAAGACCATACTCAAACGTAACGTTAAACCCTACTGGGGTACTTAGCCTACATTTGACCCTGTCATATGTAATAAATAACGTTGGCCCTAATGTAAACCTAAC
>JABASL010001580.1:0-10578 GCA_019775825.1 Neanura muscorum
TTAGGCGAGTTGTAATTAAGTAGAACATAACCAAAACGCCTTCTTAACTTTAACTTTTCAGGTCGTTGTTGTTGCCAATAGTACGAACAAGACATGGTTGAGTTCAAATGACGCAGAAGATGATACTTCAGTTTCTTCATTTGGAAATGGAGTTGACAGTCCAATATTAGTCCCAGGTACACCGTCGTCCACGCCCAGTACTTTGGATCGTCAGACCCAAGGCAGAAAACTGGATGACAGCGAAGTAGTTGTTTTTAGTCCATCGGAACCGCATGGATCTCATGAAGATGGTATACTATATAACCGTAATTAGGATTAACAATTGCACATTTTCTGATTCTTCTTATTCTCTAGATTTAAACATTAGTCACATTTCTGTTGTCCCCATTGGAGACGGAGATTCTTGGAAAACTCCAAGGGGAAATGTTAGTGCCGTGCTACTCAAGTCTGAACATTCAGGGCAAGGTAATGCATCTCTCGTAAGAATTATAAGGGCCGTCATTTAAAATTCATTAAAATTATAGTTTGTTCTCCTTAATTTGTGTTACAACAAAACTTTTTTATTTACAGGTGATTCTCCATTATCCATTGTAGTGGAGGGTACAACAGTAGAGTCAACAGATGTGGACAACGTCGGTGAAGGAACGAAATTAGACAAAAGTTATCAACAACGACAAAGAGGATCATCAAGTGATGATTCTGTTGGTATTCCTCGACGAGGGGCAGTTGCCAGTGAGAAGTCATCGTCCAAAATAAGGCCCACTTCAGAAGGCCACATTCTTAGTCAACCTGGAAAATGGCTGCAGGTTTGTAGCGGATATTGTTATTAAGGAGCTACTTTAGCCCCCCCCCCCCCATTAAGTGTTAAAAAGCGCCTCACATGAATGAACGATTTTTTTTTTCGACAGGATGGGGGCAGGAAGGACAAATCCTCAAATATGCAGACTTCCACATCTCTTCGTGATATTCCCGCAACCCTGCAAGATGACGACGATAATCAGAATTCAGCCAGTCTCGATAGGGCTGATCTGCAGAAAAAGCAGAACGGTCAGATTCGTCGACCTGGCGCGGTTAAGCCGTCACACACAAGAAATCGGTAGGCTACGATAACGATCCATCTTATTTTTGATATTTATTTACCAGTTTGTGTAAAAAAGAAAGTACATTCTTTCCAGTTCTGACGCTGAGTCAATTTCTACTTCAATCAGTCAAGACAGTAACAAGGAAAATCACACAGCACCCTCTGTACCAAGTGTAACAGTAACGGATGAGGAAGTTGTGTTACGACGAAACAAAGAAGCGAAGGTATTTCGTCGAAAATCCAATTTAGTTCTTCACGAAGAGGTTATTAGTGGCAAGGAAATTCTCATTTCGTAACTTGTAGGACCGTGCAAGACAAAGGGAGGAGACCGCTTTTAAAAAGAAGACGCGCAAGCGGACTAGACGATTTGAAGTTGACGGAGTAATGGTAACCACCACCACGTCCAAAGTTGTATATGGAGATGAAGACGACAGTTCCGTAAACAATTATCACATGAACCGGAAGCAGGAACTTCGCGAGTTTAAGATGTTACAGAAACAAGAACAAAAACAGTTCCAAGACTTGACGTTCAAAGCTCAGGTTGCTGCGGACGCTCAGGTAAATAATAGTAATTAACAAAATTAAATATTTGTCGTGTACGGGGATTTCAGTGTTCAGTGTGGATTAAATTTAACTTTACAGGAAAAGAAATTTGATCAAGAAAAGTTCAATCTAGTTCGAGTCTTTGAAGCAGACACGGATAACAAAGCTAGAGTACAGAAGCAACAAGTAGAAAAGACTGAACAAATGCAAGAAAATGAATTGCGGCAATTGTCCAAAAGAATTCGGTCTGAGCAGGTTAGTTAAATAATTAGCGAAGAAAAAAAATTGACTGAGAACACAGAGAAACGAAATTCCTGATTGTTATTAAAACTGTAGGAAAAAGAGTTGAAAATATTTCGTGAAGGGTTGAAGCAAGAACTAAAATCTATGAAGCAAGACTTGGAAGAACTTCCAAGAGACCAAAGAAAATCGTCCATGCGCGTCAAGAAGCAGTATTTAGATCGCGATCAACACGAAAGGGTGCGTGGTTTAGATTACTATTTGAACCAAATTATTTGTCACCTTGACTCAGATTACTCTTGTTTGAACGTAGGAGCGACAGTTTCTTGAAAAATTAAATGAAACGCACGACTCCTGCATGAAACAACAGAACGAGGTAAGTTTAAATTAATACAAACTTAAATTCGTAAACCTAGAATTGTGATCCCTTGAGAAAATCGCTTGAGAAAAATTATTACCGAATTCTGACAAATTGCTTTTAAGAAAAAACCTCAATTGCATACTCACTAATATTATTAACTACTTTACTAGAACTAATATTATTCATAATTTCAGGTTCATCGTTCTCGTATCGCGAGCATGGAGAAACAGTATTTAGAACTAAGGCATGATGTAAGATGTTTTTATTCAGCAATTCGACAGGACGTAGGACGACTTAGAATATTTTAATCAGAATTTTTACTTTCATTTTCTGAATTTCAGCGTATACGAAAACACAACAAAGCTATGTGGGACATGGAAGAAGCGCACATAAAAGAGCGGCACCAACTTAAGAAACGGCAAGTAAAGGAGATTTTCAACCTACAGCGGCAACAGGTAAAACAATAATTGTTTTATATACCAAATATGTAGCGAATATTTTGGTAGGCCGGAATTGAAAGCGAAAGCTGGCGTTTACCGGAGTAATATTATAATGAAACTCAATTCCAGAATACTCATAATTTTGAATATCTTGTTTAGATTTTGCTCCAAAGTTAAATTTTTTTTTCAGATGCTAATTAGGCATGAGAAGGAATTAGAACATCACCGGCGTGTCAGCTCGAGACGGGAGGAGGAATTATTGAAGAGACAGGCGGCAGAGAATCGAGCGTTGCCAAAACGAATTCGGACTGAAATGCGTGCTCGTGAAATGATGTTCCGTGAGTCGCTCCGAATTCATGCCCCTGGATCTACCCCAGCCACTAGTCCTGATGAAGAAAAAGACCGTTTACGCAAGGTAATAAATAAAACTTGAATAAATTTGCTTAAAAAATTTGAACCCAATAGAACCTCGAATTATAGGCGAGGCTTAACGAAAGCCGTTTAATGAAACTTCCAAATTCTGCGTCTAAATTGACCTTCTATTTTAACCTTCTAAAAACGTTTAAACAACCTTTTTTTTAACTTAGTTTCAAGAACAAGAGAAGAAAAAGTACAAAGCTGAACAGCAGCGTCTTGATGATAAACATATTCGACAGTTAGAGGAGACTCGAGGAAGCACTGATGCTGCGAAACGCGAGTTGGAACAGTTACAGAATGAAAAGCGTAAGAAAAGAATGGCCCTTAATGTGTCATTTTCGCTGAAACAGATTTGTAAACGCTAATCACGTTTGAATTTCTAGGCACGCTGCTCACACAGCATGAGGAATTGAAACTCAAGGAAATGGATGAAGAATATGGACGAATTTTGAGGAGTCATAAATCTTCTATCCCGCCTAAACTAGAAGTACTTCATTATAATTATTTTAACTATTGTAGAAGGTTATGGCTTCTAAATAATTTCTGACCCGTTTATGTTTTTGCAGAAGTTGGAGTCAGATTTCTTAGCACAATTAATGGAACAAAGGCGCTTTTATGGAGACTCATGTGAGACAAGTGGATCTTCCATAGACACAGTTTCAGTTTCCATACGGAGCAGCGTCGGTGGTTCAATGAGTCATCACTCCTTTCCGCCCACAACCAGCTCACACTCAAGCCTTGAGTCAGATCCATAGAACGCACGTTGAGAGAGAGGGCCCTTGGAAAAGGGCTCGCTTACTACTTACCAATATTGTGTACCTCCCGTAAAGTATTTATTCCTTTCCTAAGAAACTTGAATACCTTATTTAAGTTCTTAAGACAAATGCTCTTCCAAGTTTCTAAGCTTCAAACACAGTTACTTCCCAAAAGGTGCCTCTCCAGTTTAACTTTAGATGTCTTCCGTTATAAAAATTAAGATGGATTCATTCTTTCCAGAAAGTCAAGTTGGCATTGTTATTCTTTCCCCCCTCCTGTTTGATTTCCTTACGATAGGACTGGTTACCTTATTATGATTTTGTTAATTAATGAAGAAAGAAAAAAAGGAATCCACAAAAATGGCGTCAGTTAGGTCAATTGGTTGTCATATTTTTCTGTTGTTTTTGAATTTATTTCTGTTAGCTATGAACAAAACTTCACCAACTCGGGTTAAGAAAAAGTTAAGTCGGTTATTTTTTAATAAACGCTGTTCATTTAATGATAGTTTTGCTCTGAATAGTTTTCATTCCACCAGCCAAGTTATTTAGGGTTATTTCCAAGTGCTGTAAAATTAATGTTACTTTCTACCAACAAAGTTTCACTTGAACAGCATGTTTCTGAATAAGCTACATTTATATTAAAAGTCTAACTAATTTTATATTGCCGATGATTGTGGAAGGAATTGAATCGAAAATAACAGTAATCAATCCTAATTCCTAAGCTATTAACATGAAGAATGAACGACTCGCAGCGTTATTCAGAAATCAAACTTGACGCAACTGGAAATTTGTGATGGATGTTGCAATAAATAAGGTTCTTTGTGTATTTCCAGCGTAGTGCCGTATAATTTTAAGGTCAACCATGTCGGGTCGGGTCGCCCCTAATGCCCCGTGCGTCATCACTGCTGATGCTTGATCATTACGGTCGCGTGCCCCTGGTCAAGTTCTAAAAAATTTTTTGGACACTTGTAAAAATTTTAAAATTTTTGGAATCCCATGAAGTTCATTGGCATCTGTATAGCACTTAAGGTCATAAGTTCAATTGTTATGATACGTAGAATAGGAAAAAACCTGTAATTATCAAATTTTCAAATTATCAAACTTGTAATTAGTTTTCCAAGTTGTTAATTAGCACCAAAGAAACATGACATGACCAATGACTGGAGGATTAGACAAAACTAATGTCCTTCTAATGCGACGTATTTTTTTGGCGAATCCAGTTGGAGGTTACATAAAGAAATCAATTTATAACGATCATATTCAGTGGTCATACGTCTGCTGGACAGGGACGTAAAACTCCGAAATACAACGAAATCAAGAATGGGTCTTCGAATTTATCATGGCGTCTTCGCCATTCTCATGTTCCAACTTCGGTAAATAATTCCAGTCAATTTTAAATTCACTAAATAAAATTTAGGAATAATTGAAGCAAAATATTCTTGCACTGTGTCCTAGGGTTCAAGTCCTTGGTGACGATGCAGCGCCTGTGCCTGAAATTCCTCAAACTGGAGGAGACGCACCGAGTATTGACATAACCCCGCCCGTAACTGGAGGAAATACTGGCAGTACACCTTCGAAGGATGACATTTATTTGGATAAAGTTTGTCGAAATATTACGTCTGACATTGTCTCTTCGTTCAGGAATCCTTCATATCCGGCCAAAGAAAAGGATGCCGTCATTTGCCACCATGTTGTTGTACCTCAGGAGGGTTACTGTGGCCTCAGGTTCGAAAAAATGCATGCTCGAATAATTCATCACAGAATCCTGAAAACCTTAAGTGTGAGGCCATGGCCTTAAGGGTTTGAGGATCCGTCATCAGTCTGCTTCCTCAACTTTATGGAATTTTGGCGTTTTGAATTTAATTTTTTGAAATTATGAAAATTTTAGGGTTGAGTTTATGGAAGCCACGTTTGCTCCTCCACTACAAGGATGCTCTACAGATACGTTCCAAATTTTGAATTCTGTGGATTCACCTTCAGTGATTCAGTGTGGATTTATGGCTGGATATCAATGTAAGAAAATAAAATAAAATTGTATAAAATTACGTCAAATTTTCTGCAATAATTGAACTATTATTTATCAAAAGTTACCGTTCGAGTTCGCCCTGGAAAACGTGTGACGCTATTAGTAACAAGTCAAAGTGAATCATCCTGGAGCGTTAAACTTACGCAGATGCAGTGCGCAGGCGTCAAGGCTGTCGAAGGTCAGGTAGTTTTGTCATAAATTCTCACATTTGTGTATTCAATAACATTTGCACTGGAAATTTGGGTACAGCGTTGCTCCCCAAAGAATGTGGCGTTCCTGGAGATCCTGCCAGTGCTCTGAGAAATGACGTGGAAGATATTAAAGTGATTGAACCACTAGAGCTTCTAAAACAGCAAAAATCACCGTTGAAATATGGAGACTTGAGAGGTCATTTGGATAAGCGATTTTCGGTTTTTTTTTAAACCTGATTTACTTGATTACATAATTGAGTTTGGTTTCCCAGAACCGGAGTTACTGTTGTGGAAGTCCATTTTAGACTACAAGAGTAACCTTCGAATTGTTAATGGAAATGAAACGGGGGTTAACGAATTTCCATGGCAAGTTCTTCTTTTGGCGGGTGGAAAACCATTTTGTGGCGGATCACTGATTTCTGATAGCTTTGTTTTGACCGCAGGTCACTGTGCAGCTATTCTGTAAGTGATCGAACGAATTTTGTAGAAATTTTTTCCATTATTCCAGTTTTTTTTTTTTGCAAATCAGAAATTCGCTTCCATCATTGGCGTCTCTCGTAGTCGTGGATTTGGGTGACCATGATTTAACAAGTATAACAGAAAGTCGTAATCGCGTTTATTATGTTGAAAAAGTAATTCCAAATATTCAACATGACGTCGTCCTCAGTGACATTGCATTGCTAAAACTCAAGAAAAAAGTTGAATTTACCACAGCAATTGCTCCAATTTGCCTCCCTCGGGGACTTCCAAAAGGTCAATTACACATTTTCTGTTTTCTCAAAACTGTGAGCACGAATGACCCTTTTGGAATGAATGACCATTTTTCGTAGATACTTCCTTTGACGGACTGGCGGCCGTTACAAGCGGATGGGGAAAAACGAGTGATGGCTCCGTAATTTCTCCAGTCTTGCGCAAAGCTGACCTGAACATTGTACCATTGGAAGTTTGCAAGACAACTCTGGTAGGTCAACAATATGATAGCAGGAAACCCCAAAACCTTGATTCAGCGGTGGGTGGGTCCCCATATGGATCCCAAGGGGGAGGGGCGGGGGTCGCATTAGCTCTAAAGCCGCGAAGCGGGTGGATGGTTGGGGTCTTGACCAGTATGACCATTGACTATCAAGGTTTTGGGGTATGATGCGGGATCATGAGTCATGATTTGATTCATGACATGGGTCATCGTAACAAACGTTTCTCAGGGAACTTGTTGGAATTGGTGGTGGAGAAATGATCCAAGATTCGATGATCTGCGCAGGCGGAGGTTTAGTTGGTCCTTGCAATGTAAGCCTACTTTACAATTAAACGTTTAGCTAAATGTACAGTACAATTAAAGAAAAGGTATTATCAAACGTTTTTCTTACGATTTGTAGGGCGACTCCGGAGGTAAGCCTTACTTAATTTGTTGGTTAATTCGGTTTATATTTAATCCTAATTAATTTGACTCCATCCTTACCTAGGACCGTTGATGGTAAAAGATCCATTGACTGGAAGATACAGCCTGATTGGCGTCACAAGTTTTGGAGCACTTCGCGGCTGCGCTCTGGAAGGTGTTCCAACGGTGTTCACAAGAGTCACTGCGTTCGTTGACTGGATTCTTCTAAATATTGCTGAAATCTAAAAAAAAATATATAAACTTACAGCACTCTTCTTGTAAAAATAAGTTTAAAGTTAAGTCAAGTTTACATAATTTTCGACGCGAAAAATCTCAATTATTTTATTAAAGGCAAAAACGCCGTATAACAATAACAATACTTAAATATCTTAATCCTGCATTACGCAAAATTACAAAAAAAAATTATTTCATACAGGAAGAGTGCATTTAAGGTATTTTAAGCAAAAGCATTCAACGAGATGCTGTACACCTTTGCTTAAATGTCCTGGATAATAAAAAATAATTAATTGAACAAATACTTAATGAATTATATTTTTTTTATAGAATAGTAACTGCTCTATAAATAGAAATGTGATGAAAGTAATTTACCCAATACTGTAAGGGTAATGACAAATATTGCTATAAATGCTATAAATATAAATAAAGAAAGCTTAAGTTTACTGCTGGGAAAGTATGTAATCTTCCCAAGATATTTTGATCCTGATTGTAGCGATAATTCTGAATAATCTTCATATTTTGAGTATATTGTAGGTTTCGCTTTAGTCTGAAATATCACATTAAATAAATATTACTTAATTAGTTAAAATCGAAGTTTCACAATTAAATAAAGCGATTTAAATTTAAATGAAGTTTAGACACTTACTCTTATGACTTGATCGTTGAGATCGTAGGAAAGGAACTTCTTTGGAAGGACTAGCCAGAGGAGTGGAACCGCGCTGACGTGAAGGCAGACTTGGTGATGATTGTTTTGACACTGGGTTATTTTGATTCACCGGCTCAATGTTGACAGTAGAAGTCGGATTGGTGTCATCTTGTAGCATCTTCTCAGTCTTTCCAGCACTTGTACTTCGTAGTCCACGCTTAGTATCACTTTCATCTTTGATTAGGCTTCTACCAGCACGCTTTGTTCCAGTCTTCACATTATCCGACGAAGAAGCCTTGGTCGACGAAGATGTGGATGACACTCGTGATCGGGAAGGTCCTGCCTTGTTGAGGACAGCAGATTGAGCAGATTTTGGTTCCTCCTTGAATGAAATCAAAACACGAACAAATTATTTCAAAAGATGTCAATGAAATTGAATACTTTTTAGATAAACCTTACCTCAAGGATGTGCCATACTTTCTTGCTAAACTCTTGAACACGAGCCCTCTTCAAAACCATAGCATTCATCAGCATCAAGTTGAGCGAACATTGCAGCTCTGGCTCCGAAGAAACAGAACCGTCTTTCACTTGATTTCGTAGAGTCGGAAGGGTGGCGTCACTAAAAGAAATCAACGAATTATAAACCCGTGCAAATACATACAGAAACACAAAACGAACTAAATTGCCCTACCACTTGAGAAACTTTGAGATCACAATTTCAGTTGAATTGGCTGCCTTCCGCTTAATCATTGTACTTTCCTTCAAAGCAGACACTTTCTCCACTTTGCTTAGCAAAATCCGCTTTTCTTCTTGGCTTTTTGGAGCACTAGAATTTGAAATAAAATTACTTCAGCATAATAATTATTAATTAAAAGGTTGTATCAAATATTGTGTCTGGTTTTCAACCTTTTCTTTGAGCCAACCAGGGTTCCACGTTGTTGAGTTGACTGAGCCAATACGGGTGCATCAATTCGTTTATCACTCTGCGTCGTATTTTTTATACGTGACACTATCTTTTTCACGCCAGCCAAGTCGATTCCAAATTTCATGCATTGAAGGGCCCTCTCCGACATTGGGAACTTTTCAGTCTCATTTTCTTCATCTAGTGGCTTAAGTGCTGGAGTGGTGTTACCACCCGTGGAAAGTCCTCCAGTTCGACGCCGTGCCCTATAGCAAGATAAACCGGTTATGCTAACGTTTACTTGAATGAAATAACCATTCATTAAAAATTTAGAAATTTAGGATTACCATACCTGGTAACACGCTTTACTTCGGGAGCCGGTGCATTTGGGACGGTGAAATTTTCCATAGGAAAAAAGGTACTGGCTTCCTTATACAAAGTTTGAAGCCTGGTGCCCTAATTTTGAAAACAAAGTTCTCCATAACCTATCTAGCACCACGCGTTAACGCTGTCAATCTATGATTGACAATAAATATGTGAGCATACCCGTTTTCGCTTTCTAGTAGCAACTGGCGTAGCTAAGGCTTCTTCGGCAGTTGCAGCCGGGAGCACGAGTTCCTTATCAGAAGTTGTTGAAATCTCAGAATCCTGGTCTTGGACTTCCGCGATTATATTTGGCGGCTCCAAGACCTCGTTCATCTAAAAGTTCATAAACGAAATCGGGTTACAACTTTATTGAAAAAGGCTTATGAGTACTTTTCCTACGAGATCAGTGATAGATAACATTACCTCAATTGATTCCACATTGTTGCCATCGGGTGCCATCTCCATCTCCTCCGGTACCTCGGCAAGGGCAGTTTCCTTCTCTTCCGGTTCATTGTGGGAATCCTTCTCTGATTCAAGCGCTTGAGTTTCGACTTCAGGGTAAACTTCGCTTTCGGCGGGAGTAAGTTCTTCTTCCTTCGAAATATAGACGAAATGGACGCTGCCCTGTGTATCGATCTCGGAAATTCCTGTTCCAATTTCGGCCACCGCATCCACGTTATCTGGAGTTTGTACTTCCACAACAGAATTCGCTTCTACCGGAATTTGTACTTCCAATTCCGAATCTTGTTCTACCAATTCATTGTTAGTTTCAATAGAAGGGACTATTGACTCGACTACTTCGACAGTCACAGTCTCAGGCACTTCATCTGCAACTGATGATTCCACGGCTCCTTCAACAACAAACTCTTCAGTTGTTTGCAATCCTGATTCAGAATCTTGAGCATTTTCTTCTGGCTGGGCTTCTTCCAAAGCTGCCTCATCCTCTCCCACTACTACTTCTTCAGTTTCAAATTCGACATCTTCGGCAACGTCAGTATTCTC
>JABASL010001581.1:0-10577 GCA_019775825.1 Neanura muscorum
ACAGATTTGGGTTTAAGATAATCTTTAAACGGCTTTGATGTTTGTTCTTATCAACCCTCAAGATTCTAGAAATCTTGAAGCGTGTTCTTTAAGAACATTGTGGGAATTTAAAATAAGGAAGATAAGCCACGCGGTTGGGGCGGCATTCGTGCGGCTATCTGCAAAATATTGATCTACTTTCTCTATTTCCTTCTTACTACAAGGAGAATCATTAGTTTGAGCAGGGTGAAAGCGATAAACCAAAGTTAATCTTGAAAGCCTCAACATTCTCCACCATTTCCGCACTTATATTTTGAAATTTCTGCTATTATTTATTTATATTTGGAAGAGTGTTATATTCAGGAACTCTGAAGGTACGCTTCTAATCCATTTCGGAGAAAATTCAATAGATAGAGATGTAGGGGGAAAGGAAGAGAATTTTGATCAATTAGATATCTCTGCACGGATAAATTCACCTAGGAAGCGAACTTCCAGGAAGGAAGTTGTACACATAAATTTATTTATCAAAACATTCCAGAAACACAGGCAATTTACAGTGCCTTTTTATAAGCAGACACCAGGAGAAAGCACTTTCCCCTTACCAATTTTGGTACAATAAAAACTACAGAGATATTTTTCTAGCGTATTCAACTGGCTCCGCTTTCTCTTTTTTCATTTCGCTTTTTCTAAAAAACTGGATGTTTTTTACTGGAAAACTTTCTCTGGAAAACTTTCTCTAAAAAACTTTCTTTGGAAAACTTTCTTTGGAAAACTTTTTCTGGAAAACTTTCTGTGGAAAACTTTCTTTGGAAAACTTTCACTGGAAACGGGATAAGCTAGGAATAATCTAAAGACATCGTTTAGGAATCCAGAAACCCAGAAAACTTCCAGATTCTCAGAAAACCAAAATAAAAAGAGAAAGCGGAGAAAGTTGAACACGGCTTAAAAAACTGAGAGAAAGCCGTTGCGCCTACAACGCAATTTTACCAATGAAATGTACAGAGAGCATCATAAAACGCTTACAACTTTCTCCACTTTCTATTTTTTGAAACTGGAGAAAGTTGTGCACATTTGATGATACTCCTAGTACATCCAACACTGGTTTTAAGAAATTGAAAATATTGAAAGTGAAAGTTGATATTTAAGAATTAAAAAAAACGCTCTGTAGAACGCATTTTTCTGGAAAAATTTTTGGCTAAACTGTTTACGAAAAAACTGCTGATATTTACTTGTGTAACCCATGTTTGGTAGTAATAGAATTTGGCCATAAATTTGAATGCTTTCCTTTTTCTCAAAGTGAATTTAGAAAATATCCTTTATTCTCTCGTGTTGGAATCTCAAAAACCCAGATACACTTTTCCCTACTTTCTCTATTTTTTCTCCAACAAATAACAACTTGCCAAAGGAGTTTCTTGTGAGTTTAAACTCTGAGAAGATTTGATTTTTCTTTAAAAATAAGTTTGCACTTGAGTGCAGGAAGGTAAATTGAGAGGAAGATTTAATATTTACTGAAGTACTTATAAGCTCTGTTATATGAGATTTCTCCAAGGACTACTTTCACTTGATCTGATTTGGATAGGGCCCTTAATGTTACGTCTTTTTATAAAAAAAAAAGATATTCAGATCCCTCTCGCTTTCTACTAAACCCCTTCAAATTGAATTGAGCCATTGGATTGATGAAAATATAACAATAAGGGATTACACTCTGGAGGCATGTAGAATTCAAAAGTGAAAAAAACTAAAAAGAAAAGCATCAAGAAAATCTTGTGAGCTTTGTTTACTTTTTTTTACGAGCTTAGGCAATTTTTTATCATTTTCAGAGTTCAAAAAACAGGGCCAAAAAGTCAGTCAGTTGGTAACTTTTTTTTTGGTTGGCAAAATCCGCGTGACGGCGGGAGAGACGGCGGAGAGAAAGCTCCGCGTAGGTGGCATGGTTTAACTTAGCAAAAAAAAATCCAATCATCCTTTTCTTGTCAGTGTACAAGTTTTATGGCACTAGCGTTTATATATATTTTTTCTTTCTGGTTCAAGCTTTTTCGAGTCATGGGTCGACGAAACAGCTCAAAAGAAATAGAGTTAAAGATGTGTACATCGATCAAACAGGAATGGAGTAAAAAGAAAAAAGAGAACTTTTGAACTACTGAAGCATTTACTTTCTCCGCCCCAGTTTCAAAAAAAATTTGAAAGAAACTTAAAAACTTTCTAAACTTAGAACTGAAAAGAAAATTGCATGAGTAATATTTGCAAATGCCGAAACCTTATTTGTTCAAATTTTTAGGCATAATTGGTTGATTTTTCAAAGAATGCCACATAAAGCGTAGAATTCTAAATATTTGTATTAATTAATTGCTTTTTTTCCTGTAAATTTGAATTTTCTGAATTGGATTAACTGGAAACGTTTGGGGCAGTTTGGAAAATCTTTACGGACTTTCTCCACTTTCTCTGGCTAAACCGTGAAGTCACACTAAATCATAAAAATCTCAGAGGCCATTCTGAGATTTTCTTACATTTATTTTATAAAAAGAAAAGCATTTATCGGAATTGAAACCCTGGTCCATGACGTATTGCTTTTCTGATCCCAATAAAGAAACCTAAGAAATAAGTCTCAGAAATCTAGAACTCCAAAAGACTCTACAGGGCCCACAGAAATGCCTGTCCAACTTTCTCTATTTTTTTTTTTATAAAATTTTAATTTATTTCTTTAAGGCAAACAAGCCCCTCCTAGGATGGGCAACGGGCTGAAGGCATTAAAAGTGAAAAATAATTTGTGTCCATTTCCACCTAGAGGGCGTCCGTCCGAGGGCTTGTTCGGTTAGTCTAAATAAGGGTCAAATGTCGTGAGTTTTTGGTAAAGGTCACTCGCTCCCCCTCACGTGTATTACCCCTAGTGGTTCAGCATGTGTAGTCGTGTTGGTTGGGTAGGGTACGTATGTATGTTCTGGGAGGGGGTGTTTCCACCTATACCGCTGGGGCCACAGACGGGCCCATTGCAGTAACTTCATATGATACACTGCCAGTTGCTCCCTCATAACCCAAGAACCTTTACGAGTCGGGATATGCTGGGAGGTTTAGTCATGGGGAGAGCAGCTCATCCCCATGGGGTTGGTTATGGGGCCCCATAACTCAGGTTCCCATATAAGAGACAGTAGGAAGGTCCATAAAGAACTCCTTGGTAAGCTCAGAGCATTCAAATCTAACTTTCTGCGACATTTCTCCAATCTCAGGAAGGATAGTGGAGAGACACATGTCTTAATCACAGGCCAACTAGGGCATATGGGTTGCGTACACGATTTTTATGTAGTTTTCTTTGAAAAGGTTGAGAATATGCAAATGAGTTTTTTGCCCCGTCCGTTTTCTTCCTTGAAGATAGAATTTTGGACGTGACCACCATTAGCTGTTATTATAGTAGTAATAATTTATGCATATTTTGAAAAAAATTGAAAATTTGAAAAAAAGGGGAGAAAGTTGGACAGATATTTTGGAAGGGATTGTAAAATTCTAGAAAATCGAGATCTGGCTTTAAGTGTGTGAAAATATTTCTTACCTTTCCCCTACTTCTCCAATTCGTCTGATCGATATCACCATGTACCCACACACATGCCATTTTTTTTGTAATCCCAAAATTGGTGACTTTTTCTGACTTCTCAAAGTCATGCTTGACGAAGTCTTTTGATTTATTTTTACTTGTTAAAACCATAGACCGTAAACCCTTAGACCTTAGAGGTTCTTTTATTATTTAGACTCTACTCCATAAAACTCATGCTCTTTTTCATAAAAAAAATTCACCTATGTTCGTGTTTAATTAATACCTGATTGAAATCAAAAACGGAAATGGTAAAGTTTGTTGGAAAAGGGCGAGAATTTTGAAGCTTTTGGAAAATTTATACATGCAGGAGTTGTTTCAAAATTGTGTTTCATCGTAAGAGAAAGTGGGAAATGTACTTTCACCCATCATCACCAATTTTCCTCAGAAAAGGGTTTTTAAATTCGAAACATGTGTTATATGCATTTTTCATATTGTGAATACCGTGAATTTTCAAATATTCCACCTCTATATTTTCAAACCTATGAGCTTAAAACCTAAATAACACCTACATAAAAATACAAAATATTCTTACAAAATTTTACGTGAAAAATTACGGTATATTAGAGGAGTATGCAGTTTTCCGTTAGAAGCAGTAATAATAGACGTGAATGAAAGGAAACGTAAAAAAGTCTTCAATCAATTCCTATTTTTTCAAAATTCAGGAAAGGCGGGAAAACATTCGGTTTCAGCATTTCCGAATTAATATTCACCTCACGAGGGAAGACAAAAATTATTTTATGGGTTACAAAATCATCTTTTCATCCCCTGAGAATTTTCTCCTATAACTTTCTTTCTCGGAGTCAGGAGAAAGGGTTTTCGAAAGCTGAGCTGATAGCCCGATTTTTTTCCTGGAGAAAGTCCCAAAAATCCGCAAAGGAAAGACGAAAGATCTCGAATTAAGGAAGAGAAAATCTCTAGAGGAACGAAAACACGTTCGGAAATAAAAATTCCTACTGGACTCATATAATTCTCCCTCTCCACGTTTTTTGTTTGAACTCACAAAAAAAGGGGGCAAAAAAGCAAAAATCTGGCTTTCTTCAAGTCGAAAAAATACAGCCCAAAAAATATCTTAACTATAAAAATCTACTTCCTAGTTTTTTTCTTAATCTTGTTTTGGTTGTGCCTCATAAAAACGTTATCATACGTTTTTTATGGCGCACAACTCAAATGTTAATTGGGACTTTTATGCTAGACACTCAAGATGAGAAACCTTTCAAGTATTGTGTCCCATACAAACCTGCGACTCCTTGAGCTTCAGCTTTCTTTAAGCTTCAAGATTTATATTCATATCATCTAAATTTTTTACTTTTCAGGTGAAAGTACCCTTGAAAAAAGGTGAAAGTACTCTACAAAAAAGATGAAAGTAGGGGTATTTTTGTGGGGAAAACGGGTATTTTTGGTAGGAAAACCGCGTGTTTTTCCAAAAAAGCGGCAGTTCTTGGGTAAACTAGAAAAATAGGAGAACAAATTTGTAAAAAATGGCAGAGTTGTATCGGAAGTTGATGTTCGTGAAAAGAAGATGATGAGGTGGACAAGAGAAAGAAAGTAGAAAGTAAAGTGAAAGTCAACTGAGCTATGAAAAAGTATTTGATCACGTTCTGGACATTATGACAACTGCAGCCACTTTCAAGTATTGTGTCCCATACAAACCTGCGACTCCTTGAGCTTCAGCTTTCTTTAAGCTTCAAGATTTATATTCATATCATCTAAATTTTTTACTTTTCAGGTGAAAGTACCCTTAAAAAAAGGTGAAAGTACCCTACAAAAAAGGTGAAAGTAGGGGTATTTTTGTGGGGAAAACGGGTATTTTTGGTAGGAAAACCGCGGGTTTTTTAAAAAAAAGCGGCAGTTCTTAGGTAAACTAGAAAAATAGGAGAACAAACTTGTAAAAAATGGCAGAGTTGTATCGGAAGTTGATGTTCGTGAAAAGAAGATGATGAGGTGGACAAGAGAGAGAAAGTAGAAAGTAAAGTGAAAGTCAACTGAGCTATGAAAAAGTATTTGATCACGTTCTGGACATTATGACAACTGCAGCCGCAGTGGTCCAAGTCACGTCTCCATAAAAATGGTCCTTGTGTCCGGTTCCTAAGTCCACCAATGGTTGTGTGGACATTGGACAACAGAAAAAAGAGTAAATAATATGTTTCATTGCCAAGAAAAAGGGATAATAAAACTTTCTCTTTTTTTTCGTAATTTCTTTTTTGTGTTCTTAGGAAAAAATACTTTGTTTCAAAACTTTTTTCCTTCTTTTTTTCCTTGTTCCTTTCATTCTTGACACCTTGTGCACTTAAGTTCCATTGTGTTCCAATAGTTCAAAGTGTAGTGAACACTCGTTGGCCATTAAAAGTAATCCAAAAGTACACTTTTCTAATTTCTTTGAAGAATTTCTGAAGAATTTTTTCATATGAGCAATGGAATTATAACTTAGAAGTTCCCAAATTGAAAGGGGTCGAAATAAGGTCATGCTGCCAACTTGCCCAACACTGCACAAAAGATGCCAAAAAGTTTCGGGTTGCAGTCTGAAATCTGAAACTGAAAGAAATTGACTGGACATCCGTCTAGACAGTGACAAGCACCCTGCAAAAAAATTACAGACAAAATTTTTTAACCTGAATTAGTGTAATTGTTCACCAGTGAATTCCGCTATACTTATGTCAAAGATAGAGGAGGTTTAGGTTAAGTTAAGTTTAGCAAAATTGAAAGCGCCTTCTACAAAGAGTTTCAGGTCTAATTTTTTCCGCTTTTTCTTTTTTCATTCCATTTTTCGGGGTGGTCTAGATTAGGAATTAGGACCGCCTTCTACACAGAGTTTTAGGTTTAACTTTCTCCGCTTTTTCTTTTTTCATTCCGTTTTTCGGGGTGGTCTAGGTTAGGAATTCGGACCGCGTCCTACAGAGTGCTTAAGGCTTAACCTTTTCCGCTTTTTCTTTTTTCATTTCGTTTTTCGGGGTGGTCTAGGTTAGGAATTGGGACCGCCTTCTACAGAGAGTTTTAGGTTTGAGTTTCTCCGCTTTCTCTTTTTTCCTTTCATTTATTCGGGTTGGTCTAGGTTGGGAATTGGAACCGCATTCTACATAGGTTTTTAGGTTTAACTTTCTCCGCTTTTCTTTTTTCATTCCGTTTTTCGGGGTGGTCTAGGTTAGGAATAGCGACCAACCTCTACAGAGAGTTTTAGGTTTGAGTTTCTCCGCTTTCTCTTTTTTCCTTTCATTTTTCGGGTCGGTCTAGGTCAGGAATTGAGACCGTATTCTACAGAGAGTTTTAGGTTTAACTTTCTCCGCTTTCTCTCTTTTCATTCCGTTTTTCAAGTTGGATTAGGTTTAGAAAAAACTGGAAATGGAATAAGCCAATCTTAGGGCTTTTTTCGACCAGTCTATTGTTCAACATTCTAAAATCCAGAAATTATGTTTCCAGTTTCAGAAAACGAAAATTAAAAATGAGAAAGCGAGGAAAGTTGCACACGCTTTGTAAAACTCTCTGTATAATTTTTTTGTTCGCAGGATGAGGGAAGCAAAGTCAGTCATTCAGAAAAAGGAAATGGTTCCATAACTTGGTAATAATTGTATTAAATTCCAATTCTATTCTCTGTTCACCATTCTATGAAACGGAGAAAGTCAAACAAAAATCAACGACACCATCCTCTGACCATGAACAAAGTGAACGGCGCTTACGCACTGTAATGATTATTTCCATCATGAACCAATTAAATTCAAAGTTAATGAAACAATTCTTGAAAGAGTGAAACAATTCTATAAAACGAGCCTAAAAAGTAAATTGAACACGGAGAAAGCAAATAGCCATTTTGTGAAATGTAGTGAAAGTACAAGCGCGCGTGGGTGGGAGATATGAAAAGTTAAAATGAGCTAACCGCTACAAAGCTATAAACACAGAAACTGGGAATTTCTGCACTGGAAATGAAATTTCTCATAGAAAATTAGTACGACACATAAAATAATTAAGTTATGTAGTTGAAGTACCAGATTGTAAAAAGGGAAAACGGCATTGAAGAATGTCAAAACCTCACAAAGCTTAAAAGTTTTGAGGTTTTTTGGATAATAATAAAATTTGGATTTCCTGGTTTCAAATTTTGCAAACTTTTGCAATTTTCCGTAACTTTTCTTTGTGCATTTATGCTGTCAGAAAACCATGGGAAAGCTTTATATAACGTGCAAAAATGCCAAAAGTGCCAAAATCAGGCTATTAGACTTTTGGAGAAAAAATGGCAAAAATCATTTTTCAGAAACCCATTTTAAGTTTAATGTTTGCCAGATTGTAGAACAAAGAGATTTATGCAAAGAGCTTTGTATTTTCTTAATTAATCTAATGCTTTCTAAGGATGATGAAAAGACTGATTTGCATACTAATGTTTTGAGACCTTTCTAAAATGCTCTAATTATTAGACTAAGGAAAGTCTTCACAAGTATTAAAGTGGCCTTGTTGTCTTACAACGGCCTTCAGAAATTTTTGCAAAACTTTCTCCGCTTTCACTTTTTAAAATTTGTTTTCAGAGAAATGTGGAAGCATAGAGATTTTTCTAAATCGTGTTCAACTTTCTCCACTTTCACTTTTTCTAAATCCGTTTTCAGAGAAATGTGAAAGTAAAAAGAGTTTTTAAAGCGTGCTCAACTTTCTCCGCTTTCTCTTTTTTCATTTCGTTTTCTCAGAAATTTTAGACGAGTGTAGCCAAACTAAAGACATCGCTTGTGTCCTGTCCGACCAGCCTATTCTACATTCTAAAACCCAGAAATTTTCTCCGGTTTCCCAGAAAACCGAAATGAAGAAAGAGAAAGCGGTGAAAGTTAAACAAGCTTTAAAAAACTCTCTGCATATGACGCCATTTCGCCTACGTATTCGAATTTAAGACAATTTCTCAATCTGCCATGTAGAAATTCTAAAATTATGTGGCTGATGGCTGGTGGTTGATGGCTGATGGCTAATGGCTGATGCCAGATGGTGGTGGCTGATGGCTGATGCCAGATGGCGGTGGCTGATGGCCAATGGCGGTGGCTGATGCCAGATGGTGGTGGCTGATGCCAGATGGCGGTGGCTGTTGTGCTTGTGTCAGATGGCTGATAGCGGTGGTTGATGGGGGTGGCTGATGGCGGTGGTTGATGGGGGTGGCTGATGGTGGTGGTTGATGGTGGTGGTTGATGGGGGTGGCTGATGGCGGTGGCAGATGGCAGTGGCTGATGGCGGTGGCTGATGGCTGTGGCAGATGGCAGTGGCTGATGGCGGTGGCGGATGCTAATATTAAATTTTCACTGCTCTGAAAACGGAGTCGAGAAAGAGAAAGCGGTGAAAGCGGGACGGAACCATTCTGACGCCACTGTACTTTCTCTAAATAAAGGTAAAGCAAGCCATTTGCTCTGCCTGTGTCGAGTAATTTTGATTCTCCGAAGGCTGTCTCTGTTATCGTTTAATTTTACACCAAATGCTTTCCTGTCTTGCTTTCAAGTAAAAGAGAATTAGAAGCATTGTCTAACACTGCTCATTATCCTTCTCCTGGAATTTGGGATGAAGGTAAATGTACCCTGAAGCACTTTGGAGCCCTTCACATCATCCCTTCCAAGTGTCTCGTTAAGAGAAGGTACAACGAGCTGTAGGGGTTCTTTTCTGGCGTCAAGATCTGCATTATTAAACAGCTAGTTCTAGGTGGGTCGAACAATCTCGTGTTTCAATTTTTCTTTTTGTTTAAACGTCTTTAAAACGTTTTTCCTGTGCTCGAATTCGACCCACCTTGTATTACAAAGAGTAGTTAGAGAAAGGCAGCGAAGCACACTTCTTTTTGTTTACACAAACACAAAAGTCTTAGCACTCTTGCCATTTGGAACACTCTATAACGCCGAACAGGCATTTTCAAGAAAACGTTTTCAAAATCGATAAGGAGCCGCAAGCAATCGTTAAACCTAAATATTTTAGAATCTAGTAAATACATTACGACAGTATTTACGCATTTGACGTGCTGGAATGTATCAATGTTTCAATGCTATCTATGGGATACACATCTATGGGAGGTATTCCTACATTGCCTAAATTTTCCTTGCCAAGCGTAAGATTCTGGGCGTTATTTCTACATTGCCTACATTGCATACATTGGCTTAGAAATTCTAGATTCCGCATTCATTGAATAAACTTTGGAAATGTCATGGTGAGAAATATTGGCAAAGTTTCTCACCTGTCTTCTCTGCATTTGCCCATGTCTCACCCAAAATTTCTGAAAGAGAAAGAGGACAAAAGCTCTTTTGATCTGTAAGGAAGTCCAAGGCTAAAAGGAAAGTCGATTTGGAAAATTTTTAGTATCGGACAATTTGGAACAACAATTGAACAACGTGAAATTCGTAAAATATTTTACAAATGCAACAATTATTCAAGAATCTGAACTGAAGAGAGGAAAATGAAAGTTAGGCTTTCAGGTATTTCGTGATAGGGTACGTTTCTTCCAAAAACTTTCACCGGAAACAGCTTCCCACTGTAGCCCCATTAGCGTTAAAAATTTTATCAAATTTTGGTTATTTCACAATGCTTCACAATGCAAATTACTTCAAAATTTGCCATAAAACAGAAAGGTGGACAAAATCAGAAACCGTTTCGGGTGAAAGTTTTTGCTAGAAACATACTCCAGAACCAATTTGCCTAGATCTAGGCTTTCACTTTTTAACAACTCTCCTCCGTGCAGAAACTAAGGAAAACCAGAAAGCAGAGTTGTGAAAAAGGGAAAGTTAGGGTCTCACTTATTTGGTTCTGAAGTATTCCCTAACCTTTACAGTGAGTTTTTAAGTCGTGTACTACTTTCTCCACTTTTTTTAATTTCCGTAAATTTCAGTTTCCTGAGCAGGTGAAAAAAAATCTTCGAACATGAGCCGTATTTTTAAAATATCAGCATAGCTCATCTGATGAAAAAAAACATCTGTATTTAGAAAATGTTGACTAAATTGTTGGTTGACGTGTTTTATATTAGACAAAATATAGGAGGCTGAGAAGTATTGTAAGAAAAAATTGAATGGCGGTAAAA
>JABASL010001582.1:0-10577 GCA_019775825.1 Neanura muscorum
CAGTTTTGTGTTAAAGGCAGTATTCTATTTTATCAACCAACAAAATTTAAGGTAAGTCAGAAACATTTTTCATAGTTTCTATTCCCGCCGGGCTTAAAAACGCTCATCACTCAACGATTACCCGGATTTAATAATTAAACTTTTTAATCCGTGTCCGGTTAAAACTTGTATTACATCTTACTAACCCTCAGTTCTGTTTTCAGACAAAATATTTACTTTCCATTCTTCCGCCATCTTTCCTTTTCCCATTAAAGCTATTCTTACCGAAACAGCATGCGGAATGGAAGTATACCGTAAACAAATAAAAATAGTCAAGTCCAAAAAGTTGATAACGGGTGCTGGGAGCTGCTACACCGCAAAGCAAAAAACCTGTTCCTTGTCATTTTTCTGACGTGTCAAAGTCGACTTTGTGTTTTAAGTTTAAACGGACAGAGAGGGCTTTCAGCAATTCGGCGACACAGTAGGACTGCCATTGTTTTTATTCCGGATTTGTGACTAATTTATTTTTTAACTGTTTCATAAAAACTTCACTTCATTTTCGACCTGTATTTAGAGTCATTACTTCACCCACTGTCAAATATCACGGGGACACGAGCGAAGCGAGGCACGGTACAAATTCATTTTTGCAGTCGACATCCTTAAAGAACAATTTTAGCAATGCTAAAACTAGAATCAAACATGCCCGTCCTAATACGGGATGAAGTAGGTTAGCAAATACCAATTCATCCCGTCCTACGCACGCATGTTTGGATTCAACTTATAAACCGAAATGTGTCGCATTTTCCCATTTACAGTTAATCCGCCCACCAGGAAAATATTGTGTTTCTATTTTACCTGCACTAGTCCAGTGTTGTAATACCTACGTGCGAATGCGTTTGATAAATTGCACAACACTGTGACATTTCCCTCAAAACGCATTTGTTTAATTTTATTTTCCAGGAATTACTCCAACTTCTAATTTTATATCTTAAAACCTCAAAATCTACTCATCACATAATCTCAACACCATTTTTTAAAATATTGTTATTGAAAGAAATCCTCCTCAATCAAAATCATCCTCCGCAACAATAGAAACGTTGAACTTAGCGGGGTCTTTGCAGAGTAGCAGAAAAACGTTTGTCTACTCCAATTACTTTTGTGGAAGGATCTTCAACTCACAAGTAAGTTTCATCAATAATTTTGTTGTTTAGATTTGGCGTGACTCAGATGTAACAAATATATAAAATATATATGAAACAGTTAATGATTGACCTAATGAAAGACTACAACAAAACAATTGTGCGGTTTTTCTTAAGAAACTGAAACTATTTATTTCTCGAAATTTATAGAACGTCGTTCACAATAATTTGATTGTAATTTATGTAACCTAGCTCAATAAAACAATTAGGAATTTTCAGGCTATTTAAACTTAAACTAAATTTTACAACGAGCAACTTTTACAATATTTCAACTATGATTTTTTTCTATTTTTCATATCAGACGTAACCAGTATACTCAGAATAGAATGCGCAAGAATATTGGCTGATGTGTATTCAAATTGTACAAAAAATGTAGGCACCAAATTGAAAATGAACAGTTACCGTATTTCCCGTCCTATAGCCCGCCCCCGCATAAAACCCGCACCCCGCATATTACCCGCAATTTCCGGAAAATTTGGTTATCGGTAACCTAACTAACCTAACCCTAGTTCGCGTATTACCCGCACAAAAAAAGGTTCAGTCAACCAACGTATAACCCGCGGGCTATAGTACGGGAATTACTGTACATATATTTAATTTAATTATTTTGATAAAGATTTTCAAACGATGGAACACTATAATCCAAATGGAATTCAAATTGCCTTAATTTCTTAAACAAGTACAAAACCAATCACTGTGCCAAACACATTCTCAGTTTTAGAGGGTGCAATAAGGATATGCCCCCCTGTTCCGCCGAAACCACTTAACACAACACAAAGTGATACACGTTGTTTTCAGCGTAATGTCAATGCGCGTCATTGTCAATAGCTTGCTCGGACTGCGCAGGCGTTGGTAGCACAGAATCTAATTCGACAATAAGTTTACGTTCGAATATATGAGAAGGAGAAAAAAAGAGATGAGAAGATTCAGCAGTGAAAAAGAAAAATCTCATTTCCTCTTTCCAATCTCTTCCAATGAAAAGTGATTTTTACACGAAATAGTCTCCCACGAAGGCATGGGCGGTCCGAACTGGGAGAAATTAAGGTCATGAACTTGCATTGACATTACGCTTAAAACCACATATTGCACATTGGTTTTCATTAATTTGTTTCATTGGAACCGGGGGTCATACCCTTATGTGGCACCCTGTACATTCTAGTTTACTGTCGGGAATCATACCAACAAAACTTAGCAACAAACACATGACATTATACACCGGTCACCCGACTCGGGACACCGTCAATGTAAATCACTGATGCCTCCCATTCACAACACTTTTAACATATTTATGAATTCTTATGTTTTTTTAAATGCAGCTCATCAATTCTGGAGAACGTGCAGTTAAGCGCTTGGTGTGATCAGCAGCTTATCAGCATTCATTGTGAAAGGACAACTTTTAAGAAAACAGCGTTTAACTATTTGACTGGAATTAAATAGCACTGTAAGGGTAGCGGATTTGAAGAAAACGAAATTTTTTAAAAGATTTTCTTCAAGTTTTGCTTGAAGCAACTGATTATATTTTAAGGTATAGGAATATTTTTCATTTTGTTTTTCTAGGCTTCTGAAATTTGAGCTTTTAGTTTTGGAACCACTATCTTTGTTCAAATTTCGCTTGAAGCATCTAATTAACCTGTTGTTAAGGTATAGAAAAATTCTTTCCCATTCTTTTTTGCCGGGAATCTACAATTTAAACCTAATTTAAATTTTAATTTTAGAACAACTATTCATTTACTCTTATTTCCGACCATATTTATGACACTGAAAATTCCACAAACAGTCAACAAGATGGTCAAGAGAAATTTCTGATTGAGGGAAGTTTGGACCTAAACTGCCACACCACGCAGAAGGATTCGTGTCAATCAAAACATCAGAATTTGCAGAGATACATTTAAGTTAAATTGTGAATTCCAATTTTATACTTTTTAATTTTAATTTACTCAAATGCTTCAAATTCTGAAATCATATTTACAAAAACAAAACTGTGCACATATTCAAGAATTCCAATTATAATAATAATTTTAGTCAAATAGTTCGAAATCTCATGACGTGACGTAGCAAAAATTATTATCCATACTCTAGCATTTATTATTACCCTATTGCAAAAACCTGAATTTTGAAACCCCCGAATGATTCCATATTTCTATCGCAAGGGTAGGGTTTCCGCGATTAGGTAGCCAACTTGTAATTTTTCAGTTTTTCTAAAATTTAATAAAAAGGTGCCATGTTTTTAAAAATTTCGAATCCTACGAGTGTGGAGAAAGGGTGTGCACGTTTGCGAAATTTTAATTCGCAATTTTTAATAGTTAACTACGGTACTTATTTCAGTTTATCCATAATTTTACTAAAACTTCAATAGGTACCGTAATTAACTATTAATATAATTAATATTAAAATATAAATTAAAATTTAGCACACGTGCAAACCCTTTCTTCACAATCGTATGATTCGAAATTTTTAAAAACATTGCACATTTTTATTAAAATGGCGAAAAACGGAAAAATTACACGTTGGCTACCCAATTGCGAAAACCCTACCCTTAAAGTTTGTTTAACTTATACAATAAACAAGGTATAGATGCAACAAGTTTTCGAGTAAATTTAATGAAGGAGTTGTAATCAACAACTTCCAAACCTTATTCACCTAACAGACTTTATGATATTTGTTGATATTTACGAATTGAAGATGCCAACATTAAAATATCGTACACGCTGTCTAGTTACAAAAAAAAAATTCACAAAGCCTTTTTAAATTAACTAACTTTTCTGATTTTTTTTTGTAATTTGATTCCATAACTTAATTTTTATTTTAAATTTTAGAATAACAACCCCCGTTTAATTTGAAATTGTCAATCACATGTGTCCGTACGAACAGAATTCTGAATCTTTTTAATATAAACTCACCACGTTATCAAAGTCCAACCACAAATTCTCAAATGGATCCTTCAATTTTTGTTAACAACTCAATATAAATGCAACATAATTGTCATTCTCTTCATTTTTTAAAACTCAGCAAGAAAAATTTGCTCTTATAATTTATTTTTCTCCTTGACATCTCAATGTTGGACTAAAAATTTTGTTGTTGAAAATACGCAGGGCGTTTCGTGGGAATGGTTTAGATCAGGTTTATTTAAGTTGAAGTATGGCTGACGCAACACATCCACAACAGAAATTCTGTGTTCTCAAGTGACGAAATTGATAATGAGGCGTAAAACTCAGTGTCATCAACTACCCAAATTGGATAATGACGCGTAACTTAAAACCGTTATTTCTGAACACATTTGTTCGCTTAAAGAAGTTCCTGTTTTATGTTCCAATGGTTTGGGTTGTTAAAAATTACTCTGCCTTTTTCAATTTTCCAAATAAAATATAACAAAAATTTATGAACCCTTGGTTGACACGTTTTGGTAGAAGAGGCTCAAATGTCAAATATAACTTCACAGAATAACGGGAGGGGTCTCAGTCCATTCTTGTTTAAGCACAACTTTTTGAAATCTGAATCACCACCGCCATTCCAAGTGACTTACTTACCCCCTCCTTACGTATGTAAATGTTTGAAGTAGCGGCCGACCTAAAAATCAGTTTAGATCGTGATTTTCGTGAGGAATGTTCCAAAAACTCAGAGAATACATTTAAAGTTAAAATAAAGTACAAGTGACTAATTTCAGGAAATAATAGTTCTTAAATCTTCTAACAAAAATTTTCCTCAAAACATTTGGTAATTCGAAATTCATTTATATTAACCCTATCTGCTCCAAAACTCAACCGAAAACTGCAAAACGAGTAATTTTTTATTTGTAAAATTCACAAATCTGATAATCCGCATACATGAAATGACCAAATTACATTAAAAAATTGAAACATGTATATTTAATAACGTTTACTTAATTATTTCAAAAAAAGTTTCAAGAGGAAATCTTCAGTTGGAGGTGAATTCTAGGCCCTTCACAGTGTCATCTAACCAAGACTTCCGCCAAAGGATTTAGTAAGCCAAAAATAAGCATGTAATAGTAACACATCAACGACATTTATGCCTAAAAACGTAAACTAAAAGGTATTCTTACTCTCATCCTATTACATCATGTAGCTGCAAACATGCCCCAGCATTTGTTTTTGGCTATTTATGATCTTTTCGTTTATCTCACGATATTAAAACTCATAATCGGAATAAAACTTATTACAAAACATAATTTCAATTTTGACCCAAATAACTTCGCAGACAAAAATTGTTTGCTTTTTGGACTAATGATTGAGAAAAATATAAAACCAAACTTACCAAAAATTTTGAAATAAAATAATGTTAAAAATTGACAAGTCACTATCTACCAGAGTTGATCAAATTTTTAGTTTTCCAAAATACTTTCATTAATTTCAGGGAATTCAAATTCAGAATACGACTGAAACTTGTACGAAATATTAATTTTATAACAAAAAACTTTCGGTGTCAATAACAACACATCGTTAAAAATTGTTATTCAAATTATCTACTTGGTATATACTTGTTATGGCTTTTGTACAAATTTTATGATTAATAATTAACGTGCTTTAATTCTTGGTTAAAAACAAAAAATAAAGTTTTAGGAATTCAAAATTTTGACTTCTCATAAATACCACACTTCACAAACTGAATATGTAAGAGAATTCTTAATCTTAATACTATAGCAGGACGTTTTGAAGGGAATTGTTTTGATGTATTAGATCCCTTTTCAGGTTTTGAGCAGCATTATAACAATTGGATACAAAACGAAAGTAAATTTAAATAAAATTTGACATGTATTCGTAGATCAGTTTTTCACTTCTAAGAAATTTATATGCAAAAAATACCTAAACCAACACCCTTCTTAAATAATATAGCGCAATTGCACCCAATCATTTTGCACGGATTTATACAAGTTTGTGAATGGATTCTTTTTTATAAACATATGAATTAAACCACTTCTACAATATATTCAGAAGTAGACATTATTTTAAATTCAAAAAATTATATATACCTAACACGAAAACCATGATTTTTGACTTTCAGATTCCAACAAAATCTTCTGATACAACGTAACTAGATAATTGGGGTCGCGAAATCACACTAACGATTGTCGGATCAGTATATTTTTTCCCTTCATTTTCAGAATTACTCCACAATATTCACGTCCATTTCAATCCTTTGACTTACAAACAATTATGTCATCAAGGAACAAAAAGGCAAAACTTGGGCTTGGTAAAAGAGAATTGAATAATTACAAATGATTTATGTTGGTCAAACATACAGAGAGTATCAAAATAGTGTTTAACTTTCTCCACTTTCTCTATCTTCAACTGCATTTCTGAGCAACCGCCCATGAAATAATGAAATCAGCCAGCCCTCAAAAAATTCTTGCGATTTGGGTAATCCTCGAATTGTATCATATCCGATTAGCTTTTCATTTGGTCAGGAAATCAATTTGAAAAAAGAGAAAGCGGAGAAAGTTGAACACTATTTCTAGTACTTGTTGTAGTAAGTCTAAAATTATTTGCACATGTCTGACAGATTGCAAAACTGAAATTCCCAGTCAAACAGTGAGCACAAAACAAGACTCCCGACGTTCTGACAAGAATGATAAGACTGTTGAAAAACAGTTGCCGGAAAAACATTTTGATACTTCTGGCGATCAATCAACGTCGTCGTCACCAGTGCAGCGAATTGATTTTAACTTTTGGAATAATGAACCCGTGGGGGAATCCGCTCAAACAGCCGTTAGAATTTCGGAACTTCAAACTGGAACCCAGTGAGTTCAAATGGTTATAAAAACCGTGCAACAAGTTATGCATTTTGTTTCTAAATTCAGGAATGGAAAACAACTTCTGTTTCGCGTAAGCTACAAGTCACGAAAACGTACAACCAGGATCGGAAGCGTGTTTACATTCCATGGGTTTGACAGTACAGGAGAAATATGTTTCACTGTGTTTAACGCAGAGTTTGAGAAATACTTCAAACTGATACAGGTTAGCAAGGTTACAGCAGTTTTACCCAAATTTTTGTAAAACATTACACACTGACATAAATTATACTTTGCTAGGTGGATGGCATATTCAACCTGTCTAATTTCTCTGTGAAAGAAGAGTCCGCCAACTTCCCAAGCGGAAGCGGGCACAAATATCAAGTTACACTGCTTTCAAACTCCATTCTGGACATTGCACAAGAGAATGGAGTTGAGATTCCTTCTATTCCATTCAACTTTATTGCGATACAGGATGTGCAAAACCTGAATATCAACGTCGAGGCAGGTAACTTCTATGCGCCAAGGGTCTAACTTGCAATTTAATTTAATGTACTAATTAACAAAAATAATTGGTGACTTAATTGACAAATTGGAAGAACTGCACAAATTTCGAAACTAATCCTCAAAAGAATTTGATGCATTAATTTCCAAAATATTTTGATGCACTAACTCACAAAATAATTTTATAAAATATTCTTAATTTAGATGTGCTTGGAATTCTTGTGAAAGATTGGGGCCTAGAGACGACACTGAAGGGAATGACAAAAAGAGAATTATCGCTCACTGACTCATCAAAAGGCATGACGTCGATTAACATTGTGGCAAGCAGATGCTCAGGAATTCGATTCCCCGCTGTTTTCTGCAATTGCCATAAGGAAGGCAAGCGTTTCTGAGTTTCAGCAGAAGAAATGCCTGAAATGCGCTGGACACACACTCGTCTGGGTAATCGAACAACTTATAATAAAATTTTAAACTATTTTGAGTTCAGATATTTCTATTTACAGACGAACCCAAACTTGAAACAAGTTGGCGAGTTAAAGAAATGGTTTGAAGCCGAGAAGCCAAAATCGGCTTTAAACTCCTCATAATCAGTGATCTGGTGAACTTTTGAATTATAATCTGCAACACTTACTTTCACACTACTTTTTTCAATATTTCTATCATTTGTAATTGAGAATGGAAGATTTTTGATGACTCTAAGAAGCAACTTTGTTAAATTTAAGAATTTAGTTCAGTTGCAATTGCACCATTTACATTACCCACTCCCCCACAAGAAAGTTTACAAAATAATTACTGCATTTATAGCTAAGATATACATTTACAATAATAATAGTGAGTTAAAGATTGAAATGCGTTGATTTTATGTGACACTATATACCATCGCGCCTAGGCCTAGATTTGTTGTAAATAATGAAAACAAATTTATTCACCTACTTGAATTGCTGCCCCTTAATTAAGTTTAAAAAAAAGGCATTTCTAACACAGGATATAAATTTACCACAATAATAATTAACTTCGAATTATCAATCAAATGTAATCATATTATATAATATAATTGTTAGTATTACATCTCATGCACTACTCTAATGCCAAACTACATAAACTAATCTTTTCCTAATTTTTCTAGAAGGTAATGTGTGTACACCTTTGGCAACTAATTGAACATACACTGATCATTAACAACACCTAACAATAGCTCCAAATGTTTAAATTTAGTTAACAATATATGTATGCTTCTCCAAATAGTAGACAACAAATTACGATTTGTAATTATAATAAATATACTCTAAAACCCCGCAGATTGTAGTTGCTCAAAAAAATCGACACGCAGTTGCACTTCAATTCTTTCAATTTCTTCAAAACCAAAACGATTGAAAGAATGCGTTATATTTCATATTGGAGTTGCTGGGTAATTTCGTGTCAAAAGTTATTCAGTGTGTTGCTGATCAGCGATATTCACAATTTTTTTACATTCAAGTCAACACGTTTGTAAATTTCTAGAAAATTTCTGGATTGTACTTTTTTAACTCATAAATAAGCGCAAAAGTTCCAGAGGAATGGAAATTAAGACATCATATACGACGTTTTACAAAATTCCAAACACAATTGTCTACCGAACTTGAACAACTTTTAATCACAACTTTTTCAAAATTTTACTAAATAACGACTTGTGTACAAAAAATGTTGTTCTTTATTTCGTTGCCTTTAATCCTACAACTTCGGTTTTTTTGGTTTAAAGTTAATATTATTTTCAATTAAATTTGGATCACATTAGTGAGACTCTTGTCCCCCAACTAGTCGTATTAAACCCAATAACAACCACAACCACAAGCAACCACGTACAACCATTTGCAACCACAACATTTCGATACCACACTTAATGTAGTAGAGGCTTAGATGGTGGACACTTAAATTTGATAATACATCTGATATTTACTAGGATATCTTTAATTAACTATTTAATCTCGAATTTTCTAACTCACATCATCATATTTTATCTTCGCACTACAACTTCTGCACGCATTCCAAATCTTAGTTCAATATAACTTCTGCATGAATTCCAAATCTGAGTTCTGATGTTGGTTTTTGGTTATGTTCAATTAAATTAAGATTCGTTTTTTTTTCAAATTTGACCTTAATCATTGAGAAATGTCGTCTAGTAATTTTGGTTCTCATTATTAAACAGGAATGCGATTATCCTAATTATTGAGTGCGCTGGAGTCTGAATGTCTGTCTTTATAAACTCAAGAGCCACTGAAGGCTCGGTTTACTAAAATTAAATAAACTTATTTTATTTTAAACTCATTCTTACTTTTCAAATGTGTTTTTTAGTGGTGAAACATTCAAACATATATTCTCGACAGCCGATATCGAGAATACTAAACATATGTCAGTCATTTTGCATCCCTACTTTCCTATGGCGTTTACGACGGTTTATTATAATTACATTCCTAAACAAGCCCGTGTGAATCACGGGAAAAAATTACTCACCTATCTCAAAAAAATTAACCCAAAGGATACGTCTGGGCGGCCCAAAATGTTGGGTTTTAGAAAAACGGTTCGCCTACACGATGTTTTGGGTTAATTCTTTGATAGAGGTGAGTAATTTTTTCCCGTGTTTCACAAAATGCTTTTTGAGAAAACTCGCTTGCTCCGCTCGCTCGCCAACGATAATACGGAGTGAATTGTAACGCGGGTTCTTGTCTTCCCGTTCTATTATTTCTAAGCGTAGAACCGCATGTATGCCGCGAGGCGAAGCAGAAAAGAAAAGAAGAAAAACCCGAATACCCTGGTGAGATGTTTTTTCCGCCTTTCTCTCTAGGGCATAAATACTCAACACAGTTTTGTTTTACCAAAATGCTGACGCGGAAGTCACAAACTATATCCCAAGCACGAGGCAATTATTTGAGTTTATATGAAAAGTTATTCGTTCAAAACGCAACTTGTCGAAAAAACGCTCAAAAATACACGTCATTTCAGTTTTTTTCGGCTTCCGCCGCTCTTAAACACGGTTCAATTCAATTCAATTAAATTCAAGTCGATTTATTAACGTGTCTCTCACTTTCATCACAATTAAGTTCTGATCTGCCAAGTGTCGGACACCTAATCTACGGGTAATATTAGAATATTATAAGTAATAGGAGAATATA
>JABASL010001583.1:0-10574 GCA_019775825.1 Neanura muscorum
GGTTAGGTTGTAGGTTAGGTTTAGGTTGTAGGTTCGGTTTAGGTTGTAGGTTAGGTTTAGGTTAGGTTTAGCTTTTCGTTGTGATTGTTGGCCGTTTTTGGGCCATTCCATGAACAGAAATGGACTGTATTTGATGGAGTTATATGATTGGCCTCAGACGAAAGAATGTTTTGTGGAGGCCGGCCATGAGTGGATGGGTAGATTTGAGATAGATGTAAGATGGAGGTTTGTTGGAAGTTAGTAGATGCGAAGGAGCCGTTATCTCCCTGCTACTAAATTTGATTCATGTCTAATTTCCTTGGACGTTTGAGCCTTTGACATTCCTTCTAGAGATAAGGAAGAGTAGGAGAAAGAGACTTTCTTTTAGAGAGAAAGTTGAGGAATAAAATGGAATAATGAGCTACCAGAGTCCAAACTTAGCTTCTCTCCTGCATAAGTTTGGGAAGCCATACTCTCAATAGTCCCTCCATCCTTCCACTTCTCCAGGATCAACTTCAGTGTCCAGCACAATGTCTACTGTCCTGGACAATGTCCACTAATTCCTAACTTCCCCCATTCCCCTCAAATCCCTCTGTCAAGACCCAGAACAAAACCCATTCAACATTCCTTTTGTTCCCTGCCTCCTCCTGTCACACACTCGGCTCTTAAACGAAGGATCACTCTACTTTCTCCCAAAACGTTTCTTCAACAGCCTATCGCTTTTGTTCCAGCCATAGAAACCGTTATTTCCATATGATAAACTCTAGTACACTATTCCATCATTCAAGGACCCTCTTCAAGATTTTCCCGCCACTATTCCCAAAGCCTTCAGTCTTGCCTTGGTTCTAGTTTCATCTAAAGCCTGGTCCTACTTTTGGATTGTAGGCCTATAGAATTGTAGGGCTGTGGAATGAGGCTGAAATGAGAGTCCAAATACACGAAGCGCTGCTACTTGTGCTGCTTCTTCTTAAGCCCTTAGGATAAGTGGATCTCTCAACTTCATTTCCCCCCTTTTGCACTTGAGTTGGTGCTAATTTCTTTATGGGACGACGACGATCCCTCTTTCTCGTTCTGAAACCAACTAGATTTCCTTTTCGCTCATTTTACAAAATCCAAGATAATTACGGAACGTCTTTTACAGTGGAATCAAATAAAAAATTTACTTCCCAGCTCTAGCCAGACCCCTAAAAAATTTTCGCGCCCGGAAAAAATTACAGGTCAAGTTATCGGGCCGAATTGAACAAAAACTCGCCGGAATTGCCTGCACCAAGTTCTGCTCGTGTATAGCTACGAGTGTCACCACCATAAAAGCCCCCGAATTCGAATTTTCGTATTTTGCTGCCAGTGGTGTCAAATATGGTTTCAATTTTACTATGAAACACCAAAATTTTTCAAATGCATATTAGGAATCACACACACGCCCCACCTAAAATTTTAACCCTCAAGCAGGAAATGGGAATGCACAGAGTGCCCCAACTTTAAGAGGCCCCGGGAGAAAGTCGCTTATGGGATTTACGTTTTAAAAGAGAAAGGTGGGGATTCTTAAATTTGGGACACCCTGTACTAGGAGTTGTGTAGGAGTCTAATTTCTGTGGCACTGGACTGTAGAAAGTGATGGAACGTTAATTTTTTTTATTTGACCGCCCTGTAAGGCCAGGCAAGCTTACCTTCCCAGTTTGGATTGTAATGAAATAAGTCATAACGTTTCGTGGCAGTGGGGACGGGGAGTGAGGTGCACGTGTTTAATTTAGAAAATGTTCTGAGAATGCTAGTAATATAAGTCTGAAAATGAAAAAATAAGGCTAAGTAGGAATTAGAATTTTATTTGATCCCCCTGCAGAAAAGTTGGAAGGATGGCGTGTGCCATTTTTTGTGCGTTTGAAGTCCCATGACCTCCTTCCCCGCCCCCTTTTGCCCGACCGTCGTTTTGGTGGGGTAGGGAGAGGACAAGGCGGGAACTAGATTTTGTTTATGATTTTTTCTTCTGGTTGAAAGAAAGTAGAGAGGAAGTGGAGTTGAGAAGTTACGACTCACTTTCACTTTTTTTTTCTCCCGTTGGAATTCTACCTTTTTCTTTCTATTTTCTTGCTTCTAAAAAAAAGAAAGTAGGATTTTTGTATGTTGGTGGTTTGGAATTCCATTTGGTGTCGGATGTAAATTCTGTTTGGAAGGAGACATTTCCGAGAGTCCCAATTCCAGGAGAGACGTAACCAAGGGAGTCGCAAATCAGTCCACTCCATTTACACCCTTCGACAACAAAACTCCATGAAACATTATACTTTTTACAATATCCTGTCTCCATTCGCTGCTCCTCCAATCGCTGCTCCTCCAATTCTCAAGGCACTACAATGTGTAGCGCTGCTCTTCCACGACCTCGGCCATTGTATCAGGTCATAGTCATATCCACATTCACAAAGACGCCCTCTGCCTTTTAATGGGCCTAGGGATTTGTGTTGATTGGAGAAAGAGAATCTTCACACTTTCATTTTGAATCTAGAGCCAGAAATGACGCCATTTCTTTCCATATATACCGTCACTCTAATTTCAAATTTCAACGTTGCAGTTCTGCTAAAAAATTCTTTAAAAAAAAATTAAGAATATTTCGAACAAAAAAATTAAGCAAAACAAAAATTGGAATCCCGATATTTCTGAGGTGACAATTTCGGCATTTCTCGGTTCAGTTCGGGAAGGACTTGACATCCCATATTGCGATACCATAATTTTTGGCTGAAAAGTGAAATCAGTTTTATTTGCAATGAACCTCTGTTTAATACAAGGTTTTTCGATTTTCTTTCTACAAAAGACGGTAGCTAGGGTTGAAAAACCATGTTTTAATAGTTACACAACTTTAGTTTTATGGGACGTAGGTTGACATCAGAGCGGCAAAATCCCCCTTTTTTCAAATCGAAATTTGGAGCATTTGAAATAATTTTCAATGTAGTTTTAGAATTCAGATGGATGGGTGATGGAGTTGGAAGTCTGGGAATTGGTAGATTAGAATGGGAAATCCTCCACATGTTCCTTCACTTTCACCTGCCAATCGAAATCCAAAAGAATTTCAAACTTCCCGCTTCTTCTTTTTTAAATCCCTTTCCAGCCTCTTTTCTTTCAGCCGAATTTCAAAGAATTTCTTGTTCCCTTAATCTTCCATACACTATGCACAACCATCCATGGCCCAAAAGAAAGCAACTTTCACTTTGGGGTATGTATTTTGAATATTGCTTTCTCTTGTGAATCAAGGCCAATGTGAAAGAGAAAGTCTTCGCAGACTCATAAAAATCAGGATAAGTTTTTACACTTTGGTCCTCAGCAAAGCAAATCTTTTTCAAAATTACAAAATTTCTACCCATTTCCTTCCAAATAAACCGTTTTTAGAAAAAAAAAACTCAAGCAAAGAATTTGAAGCTTGGAATCGGAGGCAATATTCCACAAAAATATAGGAGCCGTTTCCTACTATCTGGTATTAACAACGTGTAAAAGTCGCATTTTGGTTTAGGTTAAAGGTGAAAGTTTTTTTTTATACCACTCTAAAAATGGTTCTGTAAATTTCGGATGAGAGAAACAATAGAATGGAAAAAGTTCTTTTTTTTAAAGATCAGGAGCAGACGGAGAGAAATTGCATCTAATTTGTGGATGAGGAAAAAAACTCAAGCAAAGAATTTGAAGCTTGGAATCGGAGGCAATATTCCACAAAAATATAGGAGCCGTTTCCTACTATCAGGTATTAACAACGTGTAAAAGTCGCATTTTAGTTTAGGTTAAAGGTGAAAGTTTTTTTTATACCACTCTAAAAATGGTTCTGTAAATTTCGGATGAGAGAAACAATAGAATGGAAAAAGTTCTTTTTTTTTTGTAAAGATCAGGAGCAGACGGAGAGAAATTGCATCTAATTTGTGGATGAGGAAGAAGAGAAAGGAGAAAGAGATTTGGACTTTCAGTGGTGGTGGCACGAGCCTTGAAAGCATTCCATCCTTCCAAACCCTAGAAATATAGTAGTAAAATACCGTAAAAATTCTGTTAATTTAATGCAAGCTTAACAAAAGTTATTTAAGATCCAAGCAAAAGCAAACTGGTCAAAATGCAAGATTCCAGGGGCCCTTTCTAAAAATTTGAGTAAGGAACTCTTAGGTCATTACTCGAAAAAAAACGGCTTGTTTTGGAACCAGTACGGTATTTTACCATAGCAGAAATGGGTGTGCGGTGCCTCTTTTAATGTAACGTCCTGCTTTCTCCACTTTCTCTTTATTCCGGTCCGTTTTCTGAGATTTTGGGACCAAATTTCCGGAATCGAATACCTCCCACAGCCCGTGATTATATTCGGCTTAGATGCGAATGAGTTCCAGAATATGGGTAAACTGATTTAAAAAAAGAGAAAGTGGAACAGACATTAAAAAAGGCACTGTACTAGTAGAAATGTGGTCTCACTTTACCCCAACTGGAGAAAATCGATGCTGATGGGCTTCTGAGGTTGGTTCTTCTTAACTTTTCCTTAATGGATTTGATCGCGTCCTTTTCTTGGCGGCTGCTTTACATGGAAAGGAACTTAGTGCGTTCAGCTCCGTAGGGTCTCCATTCATCAACAAACACATCAACACTCTCTTCACCACCACCGCCACGGTCTCCACCGCCACGGTCTTCACCGCCCCAAACTTTCAAAATCACCGGAACTACTCTTCCTCGTTCCTAACATCTTCCCTACCTAATTTCTTTGTTTTCCCAACTGAGTGAATGAGTAAGTGTACCTTTGGACAAACAGTGATGGGCCCCACCATGACGGCTCAGTGCCATGACGGGCTGAGGCATTGCAGAGTGGGTGAGACTGTGGGTGTATTGTGACTGGAGTGAGTAGAAGGTGGTGGCATTATGGGTGCTAAATGGTTCGTGGAAGAAAAATGGATGTTTGGGCTTTTGGTTCATAGTATGGCCCTATCTGTGTGTAATGTGACACGAGGAGGACGATGATGCGGAGAGAACATAATCGGACTTCCTAATGGCTTCCAGACCCCAACAGCGTAAAACTCAAAATCAGACCCACTCACTCTAAGAGCCGCTCTACAAGCATTTCTAGAAGCGATTTTACCACCGCCTCTACAAACGCTTCTAAAGCTGTAGCTTCAAGCTGCTTTTTGAGACTTTAGACCTCCAGGTTTTTACTTAGAAAGCTTCTAGGTACTTTCACTACGACGAAAGTACACGCAATTTGAACGCACGGAATTCCGTTACATCACACTTTCACTTTCTGTACCTCCGCATACTAAGGAACATCAATAATCAAAGGAACACAGAATTCTTTACAGGGTGCGTCAATATTAAGATCCGGAACTAAAAATAACTCTAAATTCATAACCGTTTGACAATCCTGCTTCTGTTTTGCAAGGCGATGTAAAATTTGGGCCATATTGTATCTAAGTTATAAAGTTATTTTTATAACTTCACAAAAAATTTATTTCAGCACGCACAAAAACTCTACAATTTTTCAAAAACTTTTGTCTTTATTTTATTTTGATGAGGCTCAAAATAATGAATCATCAGAAAATTTTCCAACCTTTGTTTGGAAAATATACAGGGCGCATCAATACAAAAAAANCACGCACAAAAACTCTACAATTTTTCAAAAACTTTTGTCTTTATTTTATTTTGATGAGGCTCAAAATAATGAATCATCAGAAAATTTTCCAACCTTTGTTTGGAAAATATACAGGGCGCATCAATACAAAAAAATTTTTTTTTTGCATTACCCCAGGTAATGGCGTTTTAAGGGTCAAAATTTTTTAGGTTGTTTAGGTGGGAGTTAAAGGCTAGTTAGGGTTAAGGTGTAGGGTTAGGGTTTAGGGTTAGGGTTAAGGGTTAGAATGAAGGGTTAGGGTTATTAATTGGTTCTTAATAATTTTAAGTGCAAAAATAAGTTTAACTTGTGTGTTTTCTTTTTTAGCCGTGCAATTTTATCAAATCCTGACATTCTTCAGTCAACTCCCTGGACAGACGTTTGGCGCAATGATTTTTGGGGAACACCTTTGAGCCACTCTGGGTCGCACAAATCCTTTCGACCTTTGACCACACTTTCTTTTCGATGGAATTATGCATACTCTCCTGACCCTTTCGTCTTCCACCTTACAAATATTTTACTTCATGTCATCACTACCTGGCTCTTTGGCAGAGTAGCAAGGGTCATCTTCTCACCTGCCCTTTATGCCCCACCACAAAATTACTCACCCCCAAACTACTCGCCCGCGAGTCAGCACATGAGTAACAGAAATCATGCGGGCAGAAGGGTAGCAGTACTGATTTCATCCCTTGCCTTTGCCTCGCATCCAATTCATACAGAAGCTGTGGCTGGAATTGTAGGACGAGCTGATGTGGGGGCCACTGCCCTGGCACTTACAACCTTTTTAGCCTATGTCAACCATGTCAAGTATAGAGACAGACGTAGGACACAATTTATGGAGGTGGAGGACTCGGATTCAAGGGGACTAATTTGTATGAAGGGGAAACACCGTACAATTGGCAGAAAATCGGTCACGATGGAAGCAACCTCGTGCAAGCGATTCCTAAGTCCAGCTCAGTCTTTACATCTCAGGAGTCTGGGGTGGCTGGGCGTCAGCATCCTGCTAGCTGGAGCGGCCATGCTATCCAAAGAACAGGGTCTGACTATACTCCTCATCTGTGCAACCTTTGACATCATCAGGTCACTCATCAAAATTCGGAACAAGCGGGTAAGTAAAATTAATTTTTATTATCAAATTACGGGGAAGCGCTCCGCCATTTTTAGCCCGAGCCAGGGCTTATGTGATCGTCATGTCTGTCTGTCTGTCTGTCTGTGCGTCCGAAACACAACTTGAGTAGGTAGCGTCCCATGGACATGAAATTTGATATGACCATTGACCAAATTTAGAAAAGGAGTTCGAAGATGGACCGAGTTGGCCCACCCCTCGGAGGAGGGGGAGAGGGGGGCAGGACTATGACATAGAAGGGTCCCTCGTATGTCATAGTCCTAGTCTGAGCCTGAATTTTTTCGGTAACACGCGTTTTAAAGTCTGTTTGTGTTGAGACATTGAATTTAATTGATGGAATCATTAATTTCGTGTAGAAAGACTTTTAAAAGTGGAAATTGTAAAATCCAAGTAATTAGTTTTTGGTTTTTTGGCTCGTTTGTTTCACTAGAGTGAAAATTGTGTGTGTGGGAAGAAAGAAAGTTTGAAGATTGTTGTCGTGCTTTGAGAAAAGTTTGTTTTTGGGTAGAAAGGCGGTAAATTTAAATAGTGTTCCTGGTCCATGTTGATGGTTTTTGGTGATATGGAAATGAGTAGGTGGGCTTAGGGTAGGGGTATACCCTTATAGGGGTAAGGGCTATACCCTTATAGGGGTAAGGGTATACAGGGAAATATCTTACAAGACGTTCCTTTTCTTCTTTTAAGGAAAGGAAGAGTATCTCCTTCCTTCATCTCAATTCTCACCTCCAAAAGTCTCATCCATAATTAAATCAGAATTTATGAGGGAAATAGAAAGTGGGAACAACGTTAGGGCCCTTTGATGCTGGGAGTAGATAGGCAGAGTAGTCAGTGACAGGGAATGTGAATATAAATTCAAAATTAGACGATTGGCGCCATTTGCTTCCTTGCTCACACTTTCTCCTTCTTAACTTTTCTAATTTCATTCCTTTACACTTCCTTTCATCCACAACCATTCTACAATTTCACCTTCATAATTTCTAGAACAAATTTCAAAATCCACCTTTCTCTCTACTTTACCCTCATACAAAAGGCACAAACTTTCGTTCATAAAATTTGTTTTCAGATTTTATATTTCGCCTTTCTTCTTTCACAATTTCACTTTTGGTTTTTCAATGTACTACCTGCAGGAATTTACTGTTTAGTTATCCATATTTTCCCTACAGGACTTCAGGATTTCATCATTACTTTTCTAAATTTTAAAATCACTGAAATCGCACCTTGGCTTTTCCAAATTTTCAAGACGTCAGATTTTCAGCTTTTATATACAGGTGGGTCCAAAACGAGCTCCCTAGCTTTTATTTCTCTCTCAAAACCCCAAAACTCTACACAGCGGAAGATTGACCGCTGTTTGAGAAGGATTAACACGTGAGAGCATGGTAGAAAAATTACTCCTGTATCTCCCGTCATTGAAAATTTTGGATTGAGACAACAGGAAAGAGAAAAAAGCTAGGGAGCTCGTTTTGGACCCACCTGTAGTACCCATTGCAGAAGTAAATTTCAGATCCACTAGTCTTGAAATTTTCCCTAGTTTTCAGGGCTTTTGTACGATCATTTTTTAAAGCGTGTTCAGCTTTCTCTGCTTTCTCTTTTTTTATTTAGTTTTTATGAATAACTGGAAATGAAATAAATGCGATCTAATCGCCTAAATCATATCCAACCAGCCTATTGTTTTAGATTCTAAAGTCCAGAAATTTTGTTTCCAGTTTTTTCAAAACCTGAAATAAAAAAAGAGAAAGCGGAGAAGGTTACTCAATAAAACTTACACTTAAAAAAAACTCTGTTGCCTCCCGTTATTAAATAATTTTTCGTCAAAATTTCAGACTTTTCGTCTTGAAATTTGACTATTTTTGCTCTTTCATGTCGGGATTCCGGATTTTATCAGTCAAGAGTTACGTTTAGTTTAGGTTAGGTAGGTTTGGTGATTAAAAGTTACCAGTGGTCTTTTCTTTCAATTTCAGAATTTGGAAAGTTTAGGAAAAAAATTTCCTGCTCTGTTTCAGACTTCCCGGTCTGGAATTCCGGCCCGGATTTTTTTTTGAAGTTTTCGGTCTCGAAAATTCTGAGTCTGTAACTCTAATTTCTTGATTTCTGTAGTGTTCTTAGAGGTTTTAGATCTTTTCCTAGGGATAGTTTTTCGACTGGATCTTATAGACTCCCACTCATGAAAATCTCCTTGAGGCTCATTGAGCCTCAGAATGAAATCCAATCAACAAAATTCGGCCTTCCATCAAAGATGACTATTTTTGCTCTTTCATGTCGGGATTCCGGATTTTATCAGTCAAGAGTTACGTTTAGTTTAGGTTAGGTAGGTTTGGTGATTAAAAGATACCAGTGGTCTTTTCTTTCAATTTCAGAATTTGGAAAGTTTAGGAAAAAAATTTCCTGCTCGGTTTCAGACTTCCCGGTCTGAAATTCCGGCCCGGATTTTTTTTTTGAAGTTTTCGGTCTCGAAAATTCTGAGCCTGTAACTTTAATTTCTGGATTTCTGTAGTGTTCTTAGAGGTTTCAGATCTTTTCCTAGGGATAGTTTTTCGACTGGATCTTATCCCACTCATGAAAATCTCCTTGAGGCTCATTGAGCCTCAGAATGAAATCCAATCAACAAAATTCGGCCTTCCATCAAAGCCCTACTACTCGCCTTCTCCGTCTTAATTAAGCCACTTCTTCTTGCTCTGGAAAAGGACTTTTAATTCTAATTAGTTCCCTTTCCCTTTCAAGGATGAAAGGAAAGCATCAGAATTTTGTCGAAGGGTGGCAGATGCCTTTTCAAAGTTTCCCCTGGTCGTATCTTTTTCTTGGTGGAAGGAGTAGAGTAGACAAACATAAAAAAGAGAAGGCTCTTGGCTCTTTTGCACGAAAACCCAAAGCAAACTTTCTCTTTGAGAATCAACAGTTTCTCTCTCTTCCCCCTTGGCCACCACGTATGATGATGCGGCTTACGCAAGGAACCAAGGATCACTTTTCATTCAACTAGATTTACTTCTCTATCAAATCCAAACATCCATACCATTCTACATCTTAATATCTCTCCAAAAACCAATACAAGTGAAAGCTCAAATCCATTTCTCCATGCTCTTCCAAAATATTAAGGCTGGCTTTCACATATTTATTTATTTTACGGCTTTGAATCTGTACAATGGCTGGCACTATTCCATTACTTATAGGTTCTTCGAACCTAAAGGCTGGCTGCCCATAAATGTATTACAGTTTCCAGAAAAAAATTAAGGACCGCAGGGATTTAATGTTCAATTTTTTTTTAAGCGTTAAAAACCGTTGATAGAATTGCGGTCTAGAAAAATCTTGGCAAACTGAATTTCTGCAAAGTTTCACAAAATTTTAGTGATCAACAACAGTTTGGCAAAAGTTAAACTGTACAATGTGGTTGGGAGAAACGTGAGCCAAATTTGAAAATTTGAACGAAGTTTTTCAAAATTATCAAGGTCGCTGGCAGAAATTACTTGTTTTGAAAACCTGAAAACCAACTGGCAGAAATTCCTTGTTTTGAAAACCTGAAAACCGACTGGCAGAAATTCCTTGTTTTGAAAACCTGAAAACCACCTGGCGGATCATCTTTGTTTTGAAAACCTGAAAACCGACTGGCGGATCATCTTTGTTTTGAAAACCTGAAAACCTACTAACAGAAATTCCTTGTTTTGAAAACACGAAAACCGACTGGTAGAAATTTCAGCCGTTTTTCGGTTTTTCCAATAAGTCTAGAAAAGAATGTGACAGAAAGCAGAAATGGCAGAAATGTGTTTCAGCCGTTTCTTGTAGAATTTTAGAGCCGATTACCGGAAATAAGCCTATTTTTGTAAAATTTAAAAGCTGGCGGGCAAAAATAAATTCCGAAACTTTTTGAAAATT
>JABASL010001584.1:0-10571 GCA_019775825.1 Neanura muscorum
AACGGAACCTAACACCACAAACACCTCTTAAATACCGTGAAAAATACACCATTGCATTGAATTCTGAGCGTACTATAGGTCACCAAAACTATAACAGCTCTGAAAATGGTGTTCCGGAAGTTGGTACGTAGCAAGTCCGCCGCTATAGAATTTCGGGTGCTTCCGTAGGGACGTTCCAAGAGGGTGATACTGTGAGATCCCAGGATCATGATGAAAATTATCACCCGAACACCTTAATGACGTGCATGAAGGGCCCAAATACAAACCTTACTGCCGTCACTACATAATTTGTAGCTCACCAAAATTTGTTCGAGATTTTTCAATGATTAACGTCGTGACATTTTCTGCCTAACTGAACTTGGATTTTTTTTTAAAAAAACGACTTCAGGGCAGAAAGTTTCTTCATAAGTACGACTCGTATTGAAAATCATAAAACATACAATTACAAAAAACTAATTAAAATATAGTAAATTTTAATTCTATCGTCTTTGCCAAAATTCCCCTTTACACGTGGCAGCGTGTTAATCGAAAATAGGCACCTAATGTATTTCCTATTGACGAACTTTACCAAATACAAATTTCCTGCCTTCGGATTTCCTGGGATACCTATAACGAGAATCATACATAGGTAATACATCTCACCCTTTCTATTGATATTCACAGCAATGGTGTACTTTATTTTCAAGCATTAACAATTAAGGGTGTGTTCGTGGCGTTAGGGTAGCCTCGCGAAAATTTTTGTCTTAAACGTGTTAATAATACATGTGGACTTTACTCCTAGACTAATATTGCACCTGGACTACGACATATATGATATGCATTTGTCCTTTTTTTGTTAATTATGTATTGTTTTTAGCTTCATCAACTATCCTAGCCATTGCACTTGTCTTTGCAATTATCCTGGTGTTTTGCGGAATCGGACACTTTATACTTGGAATACTGCTCTATCTTGGAGCTGATAAGGTGAGATGGCAGATCAAAAACATATTCTCTACGTAGAGCTACGTAGAGCCGTGTACTTTCTCCGGTTTCGCTTTCTTTATTTCGGTTTTCTGAGCGACTGGAAAAAAATGTCTGGATTTAAGAATCTAGAAAAAAATCGTCTGGTCGTATAATCTGTAAACGAATTCTTTAGATTGACTTATCTCGTTTCCAGTTTTTGAGAAAAAGAAATTGAAAAAAGAGAAAGCGGAGAAAGTTGTAAGCGCTTTATAAAGCCCTCTGTAATATTTAACATTGAAGAGTCTAAAGTATCTGGAATTTTGCAGAGGGAGTACGGAAAGTGCCGTCTGTGGTTTATTGTCACTTGCATTCTGTTAGTGCTATTTTTCATAAATAACGTTATTGGTGGCGTTACATCAAGCTTCATTATGGTAATTCTGGTCATCCTAATTCAACTCTACCAACTCTGGGTTGTTTTCGCATTTATGGAGGAAGTGAAAAGTGGTCCCATTGTAGTTCCCTTTAGAAATGATGAAGACGCAATGAAACATGACCAAGACGCTAACGTGCATTCAAATGACGCCACTGAACTGGAAGACGATAAAAAAGAGGAACCCGCCATTAATTTCGTTTAAACTACAGAGTAAGCATATTTGCTTAGATTAATATTCTGTTTTGTCAAACAGACTTTCTCTTTGGCTCATTTTCTCTTTAATAAAATGCGCCATCTATGACAGTCCCATGCCATAACGAATTTACGGAATACAAATTGTGACCATTAAAATTGACTTATACCACACGGACAGCCATTTATAATGATTAAGGTGCCGCGCCGGTTAATCATTTTATGGTTTGAACGACGAGCTCAAATCGAAATACGAGAATTTAGAATTTTTGTGAATACAATGAGTGAATACACGCACGATCAGCAGAATATTTTAATTACCAACTTCTTCGAGTTTCGATTTTCATTTAAAATTTAGGCTTCAATGCGAACTTTTAGGGGATTCTGTCCAAGTTTTTTGTAACATCGCTGAAGTTTTCGATTCTTCTGTCCTTTTTTCTAGTATTTTTATTTCAATTTTTTCAATTTAATATCAGAAGTACCCTAATATGCACATACAGTGCTGGGTTATTACGCTTCCTAAATTTTAGCGTATCGAAGCGTCATGCGCTTCAGCTTCTACGCTTCAAAACGTTTTTTGAACTCTGAATTGAATACCTGTTAATCAACGCTGCACTGGGGGAGATAGTAGCCAATAGCTTTCAGAAATCTTGCCGAAAAGCTGGTTGGACAAGACTGACAAACGTTTTTCTGGAGTGACAATTCATGCCTAGGTTCTGGAAGTCCCCACGCTGGGTTTGGAATTTGAATGAATCCAAACATGTGATTAAAATCTTTACAGTAGAGACCGATCCAGTCAATTGTGTGAAAGTTAAATTCCTTGGGTAAAGTAATAATGATGCTCCGTTTCCGCGTCCTTCGAAGCGGTGCACATGACCCTGCCTCATGGGGAATGACAATTCCTGGAAATTGTCTAGGAAATTCTTCTGGTGTAGGTAAGACTCCAACTATGAAGTTTACAGATGGCGCTGTCCCGTCAAATGAAAAATCAGGAATAAGAATTCTTTTGGAATCAAGTAACTTCGGCACACCACATCCAACTCCATGTAATGTCGTCACTTTTCCATTTTTATGTATAAACGGTGTTAGCATCATGCCCCCGTAGATTCCTAATTATTTACAAATTATTTGACACAAAAATTTGTATTCAATTGTTATAAGGTTATTCTAATAAAAAGCTTACCGGCTCCATCGGATTCTGCCAAAATTGAAGTGTAAAGTATTAGAAACAACCACAGATGAATCATTTCCTAAACGTACGAATGTACCCTTAGAAACACGTAGAGTAATCAATTAATTTTGGCTGCTCAACTATTCTAGAATATGCATCTGCGCACAAAATTCATCAATTTTAACTAATACAAGGCGAACTTAAATAGGACTTAAATAGGACATGATGACCTTAAGAATTCTGTAATTTATTCAGCAAGTTTCCTTATACACAAGGTAAACTTAGGTATACAAGGAAAACAACTCGCTAATATTTTCTTTGACGTTAATTTAGTTCCGCTTCAGTACCTTGTAGTTTTGTTAGTAGTTGGCTCAAACACGTTTTTAATCAATTACTCAATTAATCAAACAAGAACCTCAGGCCTTGCTGGAACTAGAGTCGTCATTGAACTATTCTGACAATCCTGAATTTAAACGTATGATGCCACGACTGAATATTAAGGGACGTGGCGTAATTAATGTTGTCACATCGCCATCACATCAAATATAAAAATATTTCAAAACAAGTCCGTGTGAAACACGGGATTAAAATTATGCTTACTACTCCCAAAAAATTAACGTAAAGCATTAACTACTAAAAACTAATTTATAGAGCGTTGAATTCAAATTACTTTTTGGTTAAATACGCACCGTTGGGGTTTGCCATTTTCAATCATTTAAGAAATAAATCCCTTTGCTTTTTTCCTGACTTCCTTCTTCATTTGTGATTCCTGCTCATCCTCTTCCGTATCATAACCATCAGTTTCCGATTCTTCGGATGACATTATTCCTTCTCCTTCAGACAAGGTCCAGTTGGTAGACGACGTTGACCAACGAAGCTCTGCTCCATCGTCATCAATGAACTCGACGTCAGATTCTCTTAAATCGTCGTCATTTGAACGGATTTCATCATTACAGTCCAAGTCGACACTAGTTACCCCCTCGGAAACCACGCGTTGACGTTTGGGCAAAAACGACCTCAGCTCTGTATCTTCAAGTGGAGTGATGAACACCCGCGGCCAATATGACTTGGCGAAATCTGCGATTTACGAGAAAGTTGAATTAGCAAAACATTCATAATAAATTCACGTCATATACATATATAAAGAAATAGATTGGAAACGCATGCTCAAGGGGTATATTTGTTATTCATTAAATTGTTATATCTTGTATACCGTGATTGCCTGTGGATGACGACGGAGTACCTGATCAAACAATTACAAGAACACATTGACACTCATTCATCTGCACATTCTTCCCATTTTTTCTTAGTCCACATTGTTAGTAGAACTAATTAACATTACCTACGTCCTCGAAAAGGTCACTAAACTCTTCTGTAGAAACTTCATGTATGTCCATATTTTCTGCTTCGTCGTCGTCGTCCTCCGAACACTCATCACTCGGTACGTATTCATCAGAGCCTCTACCCTCATCACTTGACATATCCGAAAAATCTTCTTCGAATCCTGTACTGCTGAAAGTTGTCTCGGTCACACAAAAAGGATCTCGCAAAATATCCAGTTTTCTCAGTATGTCCATTTTCCCAAGAAGCATTTCCCAAAGGACAGAATCAATATGACTGTGATCTTCATCCTTTGCCACAAGATACTTCACGGAAATTCGTCGGTTCATATTAATTTTTTCTGCTGTCAATTCATAACTACGATTCTCGTTACGAAATAGGACATCAGGAACCCAGCAGAGTTCGCCAAATATTACAAATGTTGCTTCGCTGAGATTGATTGCAACATTAGAGAGATCTGAACTAAGAAGGGCAACACGGATATTTGAGTCCGAATTGAATGTACTGGAAGATTTCTCACGTTCTGCGTAATCGCCTTCGATGTGCACAAATTCAATGTGCCTTCGATCGAGGAATAATTCAATCCCTTCCAATACTTTCTTATGTCGGGCATAGATGAGTACTTTTTCATTTTCGTAGTCAACGGAATCCAAATAGTTACAAATTGGAACCAATTTTGCTATGCCGCTTCGTTTATACCATTTGAAAATACGGGTCCGGTGATTGCTGGTTCCTCTTCGGTAATCGTCCAGAAAGCCTAAGTGCGCATGGGCGGCACAACTATCCTTATAGGCTGCTGCGCCTAAAAGCCTTTTCTGTCGACTTGTGGGACGAAATTCCACTGACACTTTTTCCCGTTCTAGTATTGGCAACTTAAAATTTTCCATTCGAAAGTGTCGCATGAGCACAGTGCCATAGAGAACATGTTTCAATTCTTCTAAGTTCTTGACGTTTCTCCAATTCCTTGAAGCAACCGTTGCACCTGACTCAGTTGTTTCAAGGCCACAGTACTGATCAGCAAAATCCAAGTAATTTGGAAATGCTTGGTGATCCAGGAAATGTAATTGTTGAAAAAACTCTTGTGGAACACCATGAGTTGGGTTTGCGGTGAGGAAAAGACATCTTTTGGCAAAGTGACAAATCTGTTTCACCGTTTGGGTCGCTTTTGTGTTGTAATGTTTAATTCGATGACATTCGTCCAAAATCAGAACCTTAGCCTTTAAGTTTATTAATTCTTCGAGAACTTCTGGATCTTGAAGGGCTTTGTACCCAACAACTATGACTTCGGGATCGCCATTCACTGTCCGGACCTTGCCTTGATGAAACGCCATGGCTAGAATTTTGTCCTGTTTTACACCGATTTCCATCAATTCCTTCTCCCACCGTGGAACTCTGGCAGTGCCGCAAACAACTAGCAGTGGCCATTCACTTTTGTAATGACTTGCCGTCACTATTGCTTCGATTCGCTTTCCTATAAAACGAAAACGTAATGGGTAAATTTTGGACGAGGCGAGGACACGATTGATTTTAAATTATGTCCTGAGAAAGACGAAAAAAATGCTGGTCTACTAATTCTAAACCTTACCCATGCCCGCCTCGTCAGCGAAAATGCATTTCCCTTGTCGAGAAATGGCAAAATTAATAGCCTGTTTTTGATATGACCGAATATGCGGGTAAGTTTGAAATAACTTGTCCAGTGGATGAACCGAGCCATCGTCTACTGCTGGGTCTCCATCCTCATTACCTACTGATCCAGTTCTTCTAAATCTGGTAATATTACAGGTGTAATACAATTTGAGGGCATCGATAGCATGTTTGCAATGTCCTAGCTCTTGACCTGGTTCTGACTCGACTAGGATACCCACCTTCAACATGTTCATGACTTCGGCATACACATTTTGAAAGATTGCGAAAAAGAAAACAGACGTGGGCGCAACACGCCGTTGATCTTTCCTCATCGTACTGCTTCGAAGTGCGCTCATAAATGCTGGAGGAATAAAGGGATGCTGAAGACCTTGCTGACTAAGTTTATAAAATTGAATTCCAAATTCTGTTGGCGATTCAATCCACTCTCGGACGTATGTTGGTGCAGAACTTAGAGCTGGGTCAAGCTGAATATATTCAATGCTGTCCAGAGGATCCACGAGGAAATCGGCTTCCTCCAATGGAATTTTGGGGGAGTTCATATTGTCGTCAAAGTCTAAATCTTCTTGCCATGGAAATCCCGGAGATTCTGCAAAGTAAGGTGAACGAAGTTCTGGAGCTAAAACTATCGGAACATGTTTCTCCGAACCTGAACCTTGGTCCGATTCTTCAAAACAAATTGAGCAATTTAAAATTAGACAACCCACAACCGACTATTTGTAACCTTGTTGTTTATTTTTAATTTTAATTAAACTTTACCAAAATCGACATCCAGGTTGAGAAAATCCAAGTCAAATTGCACTGCTTCACGGTATAAGAATTCGTCACAAGGGCAGGACTCATAAAAATTAATTCCGCAGTATCCGCAATACAAATCTGGTATCTGTCTACCGTTCATGCTGTCCTGCTCACAATAATCTAGTACAAGCGGTCGAATACATTATCACGTAGTACGCAAATTCAAGTTAATGGTAAAGTACTGTGTTTAATTTACCATTTCGCTTTGCACTAGTCATATTTACTTCGTCAAAAGACAGATCCATTCGAAAAATCGAATCTCCTGGTGAGGACTCTGCTGATGAAGGGAACTCTCCCATTTTACTACTGCAAACGTAAAAATAATAAGTACGTGTTCGTGGAATGATCTCGTTATGAAAAGTATCGTTGCGAAGGAAAATGTGATTCCCATCGTGTTCAAAAGTATTTAAGGTGCAACCTTCAAGGAAAGGTTAAATTAATTTTTTGTATTTGGGTGAAGATTCAGCCGACAAAGGCAGCTCTCCGGTGAACTCACACAAAAGAAAAGTACTTATTTATCATTATAATTTATAATAACGAGTAACGGAGCTCTATTTTTTTTTTGTATCTGGACACTGGAAAGAAGAAATGTAAGATTAAACAACTTACCACAAATCTTCACGACCATATAATTCAGTTTTAGCAATAACCTCTCTTGCTGTTGCAGGGTCACTGTCAATACTTGACCAAACTTGAGCATTGTAGGAATTCATCGTGTCCACAGGACTGTCCATGTCCATATCGCCGGGAATTTGAGAGGGTGCAGCGACGTTTCCATTTGTATTCATTGTCACGAATCTCTCTTCAATGGGTGAAACCAGAATTGATGAGTATCGTGTAACGCATGTTGACATCCTAATTCCTTCCGGAAAAAATTTCTGAAACGGCCCAAATCAAGTTAAATTTACTTTACGCCTGTTACTTATTAAAAAAAAATAGACAAACTGAATGAAGCGTTAGTCTCTAGCGTTAGTAGCGGTGTTTCGATTCTTTTCAATTACGAACAGCGGTTGATAAACATTGGTCCCTTACCTGTCCACGGTACAGTGTCAGACTGACACTGCCAGTGGAGCAAATTCGGTCGATTTCGGTCAATCAGAACTGTGATTGATGGTTTCCATAATAGCAATAGGAAATTAACCTTAACCACCGAACCTTAAACAATCGATGATTTCTAAAACTACTTCAGTAGAACAGCTGTTTTGCAAAACACGTGTGAGCAGTTTTGTTTACGTCAAAAAGTTTAAACTTTTTTTTGTATTACATTTTTACCGCTTCTCGAAATAAATTAAAATTTGAGTTTACAAGGACGGGGCACGCTGCAACAGAGTCTTATAGACACGACACATTCATTATATGTACGTGAATAAACAAAATTATATTATAACTATTTTGATTATAACTAAATTGCGTATATATCAAATGATTATAATTTATTAATGCAGAAAGTTTAAAAAAAATTCAAATATAAACCTACTAATTAGAAACAAGAACAAAATCCAGAAGACAATTGACTTTGTTGAAGATTTTTTACAGCAGATAGTATCCCTTTCATAAAGACGTATTCGATTCCTTGTCCATGTTTAGCAGAGCATCTATAAATTTTGGGAATCGTCGCTGAACTTTGACTCGACAATGAACTCAGCTGTTTTTCAAAAAGACGCTCACCGTACCTGACTTTATCGGATTTTAGTCCTAAATAAACAATATTTATTTAGTGATCACCATCAGATTATTTTGGAAAACTAAATAAATGAAAAGAGAAAACAAACTGAGTTCAAGTTTTTAAAGCCATTTCAAAAGTTTGGGAGTCCTGATTGGCGGTAATTGTATTGTTGGAACTTACCAGCAATTATATTTGGTGTATTTGGAAATGACAATTTTAGTTTTGGTAGCCATTTACTCATGAGGTCATCAAATGTCACTCGATTGCTTAGAGAATAACACACAAGAAAGCAATCAGCCTAGAAGAATTGGAAAGGGTTAAATTAAGCACTTAAACAGTTAATTAAGTACTGTAATATACCCAATTTCTTCTTATTTAGAATTATAAAAATTATTTTACATCATGTTTATTTGCCATTATATTTTAATAAATTTTCATTTGAATTGCGTTTGTTTTATCAGGAGAAAAAATATTAAATTATATAAACACTTCGATCAAATTAAGTGTAAATGCTAATTTAATTATATATTATATATAATTATATATAATTTTAACGACCGTGCTACCTGTTTATATGCTTCAGGATAATCTTCTTCAAGGTCAGATTCCCCATTGGAATCCCATAAGTTTATATAATATGTTACACCATTCAATGCTACGCTTGTCCTCAATGGACGGCGGCGACGCAAATCCCTGCTAAGTGCAAACAAAAATATTTCAATGTCAAATTGACAGGATTTGCGGAATGATTAAGTTAGGTTTGGTTAGTCTAAAATAATTATTTGACATTTTTCATGCCTTACTCGTGCTGGAGTCAGTTATTCATAACCTCCAAAGCTAATTTAACTAAATTAACACCCTACTCTAACGATTTTTCCCTAAACAAACATTTCAAGACTGCCTAACCCTAAATAACCTAAACGAGTTCGGTGGACATGTTTTTGGGTTTCAGAATAACCTAATATATTGTTAATAAAAATGTGGATTTTGTGGATGAATAAATTATGTGCCTCAATTTAAGCGATGCAACAATTTTATTTGATTGTTTTTTTTTATGAATTAGACTTACGATAGTATTGCCGATTTGTAAGGAAACTTATTATAAAGGTAGGAATACAGAAGACTTGATTTTCCTACCCCAGAGTCCCCAACCAAGGTCAAATTTATACTCGGACTTTTTTCGACAGTACTTTCTCTGGACCTACTTGACCTTGGGGTGACGAAACCAACTGATCCAACTGAATCCATTTCAAAGAGATCGTTGTCCATTTTGGAAAAGTGGTAAATGCGTTTGTTTGAACAGTCTTAAAATAACTACTGTCAATAAAGAACTTGCAGAATTCAGCTAATCCTAATCTCTTTTTAATCAGTTTACTAAAAACCACAAGACATTTAATTAACTAACCACAAGAGTGGGACCTTGTGACAACATTTCCAAATGGTGGTCGTACGCTTTCAGTTCAGAGATTTTTGCTGTTTTGCACAATGTAAAAATCCATTTCAGTACAATTATTATCCCATCTGACAACAACTTTCTTAAGTACAAGCGATCCAACGTGAATATGGGACCTTGTGACAAGATTTACAAATGGTCGTACGCTTTCAGTTCACAGATTTTCGCTGCTTTGCACAATGTAAAAATGTAATTTAGCATTCTTAAAACGATGCACAGTACAATTATTATCCCATCTGACAACAACTTTCTTAAGTACAAGTGATCCAATGTGAATTCACATTATTGCCTCGTAAAATTAAACCATCTTTAATTGTGGTAGAAGTTTAATATTTGGTTATGCTTTAGTAGAGAATATTATTCTGTTTATATCACGTTTGAATCTGAATGACGCGCCAACATGCCATGAACGTTACGTGTCAGCATTTAAAAAAATTATTTGTAGCTTTGATTTCCCATCATAAAGTAGTATTTAAACTGCCTAAAACAAATAACAATGAACATGTTTTCTTAAATTTCCAATGCAAGCCGATTGAAATAATTGCAAGAGTTGAAGCCTTAATTCACAAGGTGAATATTTGATCAGAAATTCCAATAGAATTGTATTTAATTTTAAATTTCACAATCAAGGACGTAATAATAGTGAAAATGGTAGTAGGAATTAAATATCGTTTACAGAAATTTCCCATTTGCAGCTGTTTACGTGTAGGTCGGTATATCGGGATTCTGTTTTGAATTATAATTTGGACTGGAACGAAAACGAGACAAAGGATAATTTAATTGGTAATTAGTTTTAAATTCTGAATTCACATTGTTACTTTAGACTTACTTCGATATGAATAGCGAGAATTGGATCTTCAGCCGTGTTGGAGATCTCAACCCTTACATTACCGTTAGTAACAGTGATTGTACGTCCAGTACATTCGCCATT
>JABASL010001585.1:0-10568 GCA_019775825.1 Neanura muscorum
CGACGCGTGACGCGTCGCACTTCTGGACGCGTCAGAAACGACAGTGGTCGAAAGATTAACAGATACCTAATATTTTAAAGTACCGTATCAAAGAAAATAGATGTCACGAAATTATTGAAAAGGCCATCAAACTCGGGGTCATGACCCATGACCGGCCATGGATTAAATTTCATGATTGCAAAGTTATTATCAATGGTGGGTCACAGTAACCTGTCTTTCCAGTACCCGCCTCCATTGTTTAAGATAAATTGGTTAACAGAAATAATCCATAATCTTTCCATAACTATACCCATAATCCTTTCCTTTAACCTTTCCATAACCATAATCAAGGTTAAGGGTTAAGGTTTCATAACCTAAGTTGGGTTAAGGCTAAGTGAAGGCGCGGCGGTAGATTTAGAGACATTTTGAAAATGAGCGGGAATAGAAGAATTCAAAATTAAAAAATAAAAATAAAAAGTCAAATAAATAAAAGTTTTTTTCAAATAAAATCTCTCAATTTTTTTTGTAAGCCTAGCCGGTTATTTCCGATTTCCGTAGCACAGCAGAGGGACGAGGGTTGACCTTGACTCTGGACTCGCTTGTGACCTCTGGGTAGCTCTGTCATGGAACAACGACCATTATATGTTGGAACTCGAGTTTCTGGAGATGACCCACTAACGGCTGAGCAGTACATAATAGAAGACGGAATGGAAGTAGAGGAAGTTGATTTAGTAGAAATTGTAGCTCAAGGTCAATCAGAAGGAATTGACCCCACAGGGACGGGATTCGGTGTTCTGGAAGGAGTGGACAGTAATGAAGCGTTTCTAACTACAGAAGAGGCTGAAGATGGGGAGATCATGGAAATTCCAGAAGGGGGTGAATTCTCTCATTTTGTTGAATCGACAACCGGAATTGAAGCAGTAAGTGGCATTGGAGAAGATCTTCCGCCCGATGTCGGACGAGAAGATATAATTGACGATACAGGGGTAGCTGAGGAAACGATTACTCAAAGGGTATCCGTTAATTCAGAGGATGATGATAAAGAAAATGGAGGAGGTCAAGCGTCTCAGCTGTCTGACTTCAATGATGACGTTGAAGCAGAAAGTGAAACTGTTATGGAAATTACGAGAAGACGACTGTCACATGAAGGAATTTGTTACTGGCAAGTATTACGTTAATTTCGTTTAATTAGTTAATTTATTGTGTCGTTAGTTCGGTTATGTACGTTTGGAGTTCAGTTGATGTTAATTCTGTGTTCGTTTTTCAGTGGTAAAGATCGAAATCTCAACATCGCTGAACTCCTTTGCGCTTCCTGTCACCGTTGGTATCACGAATCTTGTATTGGATATCAACTTGGAAAACTTGTTCCATTTATGATGAATTACGTTTTCATATGCAAGAATTGTTCGGCAACGGGCCTTGAATCATATAAAAGAAGCCCTGCCCGTAAGAATCATAAGCAAACTAGTTATGTTGAATTAGGGTTGGTTAGGGTTAGTTAACTAACCCTAACTAAGCTGGCTAAGATAGCTAGTTAGGTACTGGGTGATCAACCAATCAACGTTTGGTTTCGTTTGTACCCTTCAGCCTTCGTCCAAATCTGTGTCACAGCCATAGCCAATTTACAACAAACAAGTACAAAGGAAGGATCAAATCGACAACGGTTTTCTAAGGATAAAGATATCATTCCATTTATTGATATTCACTGGGAAGGAATGACACCAACCCGACGAAGTTCACAAGCATGGCAAACCGCTGTAAGAGTATTTTGAAAATTATGTGCTTGATTGGCTTGATTAACAAATTAAATTGTAATTAACTTTGACTTTCCAGGTTACAAGAACTCTAAACAAAGAAACAAGTCTTTTTGTACGTTCAATTGAAAAGGACGATCCAAATTCCCCATATTTTGGTCTTCTTGCTCTTGATCTCACCCAAATTAGACCAAATTATGAGGCCATGATTCAGTCCGGACTGCTGAAGTTGGGTGACTACACAAGTAAGACCACCGTTAAAGTCATGGCTTATCGACTCATGCGCCATGATCTATTTTGCAACGTTATGTTGTCCTGTAACAATGATCTTCTATTTACAAGGTGGAACTTTACGACGCGGTGGGACAAAGCGTAGAACCGTTGATGGAAGCAGTATTTTTGCACAAAGCCAAGCAGCAGTAGCCAAGAAAACTAAGGGAGATACTTTTGTTGCTAAATCTTTTGGATTGGGTTTTGGTTACCCAACTGAGCATCCATTTAACAAAGATGGATACCGTTATATCCTGGCCGAACCCGATTCAACCGCACCCTTTAGACAAGATTTTGATGAAAGTAGTGATTGGGCTGGGAAACCAATTCCAGGATTTTTATACCGGGTTCTCATTCCACCTTATGTGTTCCTTGCGGTTCATGATCGAGCACCCCAACTCAAAGTATCGGATGATAAGTTGTCTGTAACAGGAGAAAAAGGATACTGCATGATTCGGGCGAGTCACTGTAAGGGTCCATCAGCCAAATTTCTCTGAACTTTAACCTTTACTGAGATGACCTAACCTTTCTTGAATAACTTTGATTTCTAGACGTGACAAAAGGATCCTGGTATTGGGAAGCAAGGGTCACAGACCTTCCAGAATCATCCGCCTGCCGAATAGGATGGGGTCAATGCTATGCCAATTTACAGGCTCCATTAGGATTTGATAAATTCGGTTATTGTTGGAGATCTCGATTGGGAACAAGGTTTCATCAAGCAATTGGAAAATCATATTGTCCAGGAGGTTATACAGCAGGGGACGTCCTTGGATTTTTAATTATACTTCCAGAACCTTTGTCTCATGTTAAGAAAATTTATGGACCAACGGATCCACCATCTGTCGCTGAATCCTTCAAGGATAAGGTAAGAAAATTAGGCTAAACCTAAATTTTACCTTACCTAGTTAACCCAACTAACTCATAACCAAACCTAAACCTTCGATGCTACAAAATGTTTTCCTTTTTGCCATTTTTTTTTACCTCTAGCCCTTGGTACGATTCAAATCTCATTTATATTATGAAGACAAGGATATTTCGGCTGAAGTTGAAGTAAATGACAAACGTCCTGGCTCTAAAATTATTTGTTTCAAAAATGGAATTTGTCAAGGAGTTGCTTATGAAGATTTATACGAAGGATGTTATTATCCGTCAATTTCACTTTTTAAAAATGTCACGGTTAAAGCCAATTTTGGACCAAAATTTGAATTCCCACCGTCTACAAAAGATTTCGATTACAAACCGGTAAGCAATGATAACGATTATTTCTACCGTATTGGTCAACTGCCAGCTGCAATTTTGATTTTCCCGCCTCGCCCTCCCATGGGAGAGGGGAATTGTATAATGGTAGTTAGCACTTGACCACAGGGTACTAGAAAAGTAACAGCCATAATTGGAATATGGTAATCCAGATCCAGTTTCTCCGTTTTAAGTGTTGTACTCAACGTTACCTCTTTCAAGTTAGTAATTACTAAATGACTAATTTGCTTTATGCTTTACCAGTTTCATGACCGAGCCGAGGAGGCCATTGTCGAACAAACCGTTTCGGATATTTTGTTCCTGACGGAACATGATGGAGAACTAAGTTTGGATAATACTGTGGCCGTTCCAGGCTAAGACGAAGCAATGGACAAATGGGTTTAGGTTTCAACTATAACTCAACGCATGGCATCTGCAGAAGACTTTTAGCACTTTTGTAAATAGATTTAAATGTATTTAAGATACTTTATAAACTAATGTGACAATGTTATAAATAATGTCTAAAGCTTTTGTTAATGTAATAATGTACCTTTCTGTTCTAGTTATTTCTAAAATTTTGGTTTAGGTCCCAGATAAGGAAGGTGGATTTCATGGGCTTTTGAAGCCGCTACTTTGTTAATGGCCTTGAAAGTTCGGGGTTCCCAAATTGACAATTCAGCGAGCATGTGTCGATCAAGAAGAATCTGTTGCTGAGCAAGGCCTTCAAGAACAGCTGGTGTTCCTTGTGGTGTGTAACCAAGTTCCTGTGATGCTGCGGTGATACGCTGTTCCCAGAGACCCCTGAATTGATTCTTGATTGACTTCCTTGCTAGTGTCATCATCTGTAAAGATTTCTGAACGGCTCGAATTGCAAGAGAATTGCAATTTCTAGAACGACCATAAAAATGTGCCGATAGTTTAAGAACCTGACGACGTTTCCAGTAAGTATCCTTTTGGGTATTGAATGGATTACGACGAAATAAGATTCCGGTAAGATTGACCATTGTTCCTCAATTGTGTAACTTCCCCTCTGAACGCTGAAATATTTAGAACAAGAATAGGTCAACCTCAAAACCCCTAAAAATACCCTAACCACCCTAATTAACCGATTTCTAGTTCCGGATGGATGTCCTCACCACAGCCGAAAGCTTATCACTTGGCCAGGAGCGAGGAGCCCCTGCCAGCCGGGCCGGCCCCACGTCCCATGACCTGGACCTGGACCTCCCCCCACTAGGAGGTCATAGCAATGCGACGGACGACCACGAACTTGTAAGTAAAAACTCAATATGATTACCTACCTCTTATGACGAAACTGCCTTCTGGACTTTGTCTGGGTCACCGGGTCACGGTAGTCTATTAATTAATCGTCAATCACGTTTTTTCAAGGACAAGGACGATTAAAAACTTTTAGAATCAAAGTTGCAGGTAAACAAATCCAGGGTTGTTCAAAAGCACACGCACACAAAAAAGTTACGGAAATGATTTATGAATATGAGCTGGGCATGCAAGTTGGCAAAAGTAAAGTGAGGTGACCTCACTGAGGTCAAAGGTCAGTGAATTTTTTATAATACGATAATAATTATCACTGAATTATGAACCTTAAGAAATTATTGTGCCGAAAATGTTCGACTTATTCGTAAAATTCAAAAGTACTAAAAAGTAAAACGTAATTGAAGAAGTATTGTTGAATTAAGTTTAAGGTCAATTTTGAGGTCATTCCAGGTCAGCTTTGTAGGCCATAAGTTTTTATTTAATTTTTAAAAATTTATTTTAACCACTGTAGAACTTGCAAGAGAATTTAGTTTTGTTGTGCCTAAGTTTCACATCTCCGGCTGAAGCGCTTTCTCCTCTCCAAAGTTGTGTGGAATTTGATTCCTTGCACGGTTCGTAAGTAATTCGAACATGAGTCCTAGGTCAAAGGTCAGTCAATTATTTTATTAAAATTATTTAACTTATTACTATTATTTATTTAACTTATTTTTATCTTACCCGTGACTCGTAACACACTTGTTTAAAAGAACACTTTTGATTAGAAATTCTCCAGTGTTCTTTTCATTTTGTAAAATGTACACAAATTCAACTAAATTTTTTTCAGGAATTGGAAATCCATTTACATGTTGTGCAGTGACTTCATTCAGGGTCGCACCCTTAGGGTACAGCCAAAATTGACTTTCTAGTTCATAAAATTGAATTGTGCAAACACTAAGTTCAGCTTGCGAAAACATTGAGTTTGCTTGTGCAAACATGTTGAGCTTGCTTGTGCAAATGAATGGTGCAAATTGTTTAGTCAATAGATTTTACCTGGAGTATTAGGCCATCGAATAGCGTCCCAAACTTGATTTGGAGCTCCTTCAAATTCTGTTTCGGTAAAAACTGGTCCAGCGTAAACGCCATATTCGGGTCGAATGCTGTGCTCCGTGGAAGTTAAAAACTGGAATTTTTTAAACAATTGAAACAAAGTTGGTTAAATTTTTAACTAAACTAATTCCGGAATTCCGGAATTAGGCAGTTCAAATTCATAAACATAGTAATACGAAGTACCTAACTATAAAATTACCGTTTGATCTCCAACATTTTGAAATTTTAGGGATTCGCCATGTCGTACTATATCGGAATGACATTGTGATGAACCAAATAGAATGAAAATGAGCAGAAATTCGGGCGAAAATCGTTTTGAAATTTGTCGGTTAGTCATTTTAGTTAGGTTAAGCGCTAGGTTAGTTTTAGCAAAGTTAGTTTGGATTGAACCTATTCCAAAATAAGGAAATCCAGAAGGGTAAAATCGATATGATTGGTTTTTATAGCTTCCTAACTTCCTTTTGAATACTAATTAGCATTAGTTGCGAATTAATTTTCTGGATTAATTCGCTCCTGAACAAATGTAGCATTTGTGAACAGAAAATGTGTGAAATTAACCAACATTTGTCCATTTCTATTCTAATTTCTCAATGAGCATAAACCTTGAACTCAGCAAGAAAATTCCAAGCGTCCATCACCTGTCGCTTAATTGAGCTGAATAAATTGGTAATTGGATGTTTACGGTGTATAACTTCCTTTTTGGGCTTATTTAGTCTTGCAGCATCAAACTGTCGCAATTTCTAAAATTATATCAATTTTAGATTATTAATTAGGTTAATTAAAGTTAAAGTTATTTCAAAGCTATTAAATTTTATGCCGGTTTTCGTGTAAGCATTAAGAAAAATAATAAGTTTGTTAGGTGTTAATCGGGCATTATCGTCGGACCGGGAACATTTACAGGGGAATTACCTTCAGGATATGTCAAAGGTCAAGGGAATTAATATATCGAGTTCATCCTAATTACACTTCAGGTTTTAAGGTTACATTGTAGTTGTAGAACTTCTCGGCGGAGAAGTTAACTTTCCCTTTTTTTCACATCCCTCAACGTTTTTAGCGTGGGGCAGAACCGAGGCGCGAAAAAAGTGAAAGCTTGTTCTTCCCCCGAAACTTTCTCTTTTAAGTGGGTTGCCTGATATTAGAATTGTGGCATAGAGTAGGAGCATTATTTTTTTTTAGTTTAGGTTACATTAATCCGTTTGAGCCTCTCCTGCCTCAAGCTGGAAGAACGTATTATTTACGAATTCTCGCAGTTGTGGAATGTGTGTTGTAGAATTAACATTGTCCATTTCTAAATCCAGTTCCTAATATTTAATTTGGCGTAATGCATTTATGCATCTGGAAATATAAGGTTAAACATTCAGGACATGTCGCCCATAGGATATTATTATTTTATTTAGGTTATAGGTCTTCCCATCCCACCGCAATTATTGTTTGGAATATTATTTTTGGTTTAGGACCTGGAAGGTTTGCCTTATCCTGTGGCTGGAATATTATTTTTGGTTTAGGACCTAGAAGATTTACCTCATCCTGAGGCTGGGACTGGAATATTATTTTTGGTTTAGGACCTAGAAGGTTTGGTTTGCCTCATCCTGGGACTGGAATATTATTTTTGATTTAGGTTACTCCTACAACCTAGAACCGTTGCCTAGAACCGAAACCAAGAATTCAATGAAATTCAACACGTTATTGACCCTCGAACTTATTTTTATTTAAGTCAGACAATAAGTGTTTTATGCTAGTTTATTTTAAAAGTTCATGAGGATGAGCTTGATGTAAAGTAGGGTCATTTTGGCGCGCCTTAAATTTGTACGGGCAAGTAAGGGTGGATTAGAATTTTTACTACTTTCCCCAACTTTCTCTCTCCCTCCTCCTTCCTGGGTATTTCCCCCTCCCATGAATTATCGATCTTGCTTGAAAACCAACACCCAGAAAATCCATTTCCTCCTGCCACCTTTTACTTTCACCTAACTTTCTCCTCCTAATCAGTCAGTTGTCATTGGGAAAGCGGAATGAACCCTTACGGGTCAACGACGGTTAGAGGTGGAGGTTATGAGGGTGCCTTGGAAGAAGATGACCCTGGAGCCTACCCTGAAATTGACCTTAATAAGTATCCACCTCCAAAGGATTCAACAAAGAAGATTCGTGGGAAATCTGAGTTGATGGAGACATTGGTGGGTGGACTGGAGCCAGAATTAATTGTTGCAAAGGGATTTTATTTTTTCTTCTACGCCTCCTGTGGAAGTTTATTTCCATTATTGGGTGTTTATTTTAAACAAGCGGGGCTCAATGGCGCTCAGGCTGGAATCCTTTCTGGAATTAGACCCATTATTGAGTTTATCTCGGCTCCTCTTCTCATCGACTTTGCTCAAAGGTCAGGTCACAAACATTAATATGCATACCTTTAACCTCATTTGACCCTTTTGTAATTTCAGGCGAAATAAGGCCCGTGCCCTCATGTTCTTTTCCCTTTTTGCCTGGATTGGATTCACATTTCCACTTGGGTCAGTTCAGCCTGAACCAGTCGCCTGTCTCACTACTAATAAATCACACATGTTTCTGAGCGATCCAGAGGGCGTTGGTGCTAAGTACAGGCGAAAAAGGGATACGTGGGATGATGACAATGACCTAAAAATATTGGACGAGGTCCCAGTGTTGGATGACTATGCGCAGACACAAATTGACAGTATTGAAGGAACGGATGAGGTGACGGACATGGACGCTGGAGATTTTCCAGTACTCAGGAGACAAAAACGAAAAATTCCACAACAACGACGTGGCATAACACCCTTCAAAATCGATGCGCAGTACATAGGATATAAACCAGATAAAATGTCAAACTGGGTCAGTCCCAGTTTCTCCAATCTTGTCTTCAAGAAGGATGACGTGGGTAAGGTAAGACAAGAGGCCGTTAACCTAACTTAACTCAACCCATCTTCACAAACCAAGCTAACCTAAACCAAAACCAACCTAACCTAACCCAGCTAAACCTAAACCAAAACCAACCTAACCTAACCCAGCTAAACCTAAACCAAAACAAACCTAACCTAACCCAGCTAACCAAAAACCAAAACCAACCTAACCTAACCCAGCTAAACCAAAAACCAACCTCACCTACCGCAGCGTGACTAAATTTACTGATTTCAGGTATTTTTCCTCCTGTTGATGTTGGTGGTCATTGGGGAGGCGGCGGCTTCTCCAGCAATTGTTATCGTGGATGCTCGTGTTCTGGAATTACTCGGTGATGCAGCACCCGAACGATATGGACATCAGCGCATGTTTGGATCCCTTGGTTGGGCAATTTCTATGTTCTTTGTTGGTATTCTTCTCGACCAATCCAAATTCCCTGTCAAGAAATGTGAACTAGCTTTGGTGAGCCGAAACCTTCCGAAAACTTTCCGAATCTATGGACATCAGCGCATGTTTGGATCCCTTGGTTGGGCAATTTCCATGTTCTTTGTTGGTATTCTTCTCGACCAATCCAAATTCCCTGTCAAGAAATGTGAACTAGCTTTGGTGAGCCGAAAGTTTCGGAAAGTTTCGGCCCGAAACCTTCCGAAAACTTTCCGAATCTAAACTGAACCGAATCTAATTTAAAAATCGGGTACGAATTTTGATAAAATTTTATATTTTTACATTTTTAATAAAAATTTTATAGGAGAAGAATTACACGGTCTGTTTTGCAATATTCGTCGTTCTCATGTCGCTGGCCACAATCGTAAGACACCGAGCAATGGTTGCTCATATAAAAAAAATTCATACGCATGATTAAAAAAATCAATTCCTGCTAAATATTCTAATGAATCTGGTTTATTTGATGCTTGATTTAACATTTTCTATTTTAAATTTTAGCTGGCTTGGAAATTGGGTGAATTTGGTGGTAATGTAACCCATGGATGTTGAAATGGTGGAGAAAGAAACGGCGGCTCATGGTTCGGTGGGCCTTCAAAGTTCTATTTCAATTGAGCACACGGACCGAGAAAGCGGTCTACCGCATTCCACAGTGTTCTCTCAAGCGAATCGTTCCAAAATGAGCGAATGGTGGAATTCGGTCAAGCATTTCAAAACACCCACCTGCATTGGATTTCTTATTGTAGCCTGGCTCATGGGCATTGGCATTGGACTAATTTTTACGTTCCTTTTCTGGCATCTACAGGTATGTGTCATGGCTCTTAAATAATTAAGTTAATTACAGTTAAATTAATGAAAATTCTTGGATGTTTTGGAATTTTTTGTTTTTGGTATTTTTTGTTTTGAATTTTTTTGGAACTAAGTTGCTTGTTTGAATTTGCAGGAAGTTGGTGGAACTCCTACGCTGTTTGGGTTCGCGTCAGTGATCAACCACATTTCAGAGATCTTTGCCTATTTTTTTTCCTCTAGTTTCATTTCTGCCCTGGGTCATGTCAAGGTCCTTTGCCTAGGACTCCTCCTTAATATCCTTCGCTTCATTTACATTTCCCTCCTTACTAGTCCTAACTGGGTCCTACCATTTGAATTTGTCCAGGGTAAGGATTCAAGGTCACAATTTATTTAGTCATTTTTAGTTATAGTAGTCATAGATTTAGTCATAGATTTAGTTAAAATTAGTCATGGTGGAATTTTTGATTTCCAGGACTGACTCATGCAGCAGTATGGGCCGCATGCTCCTCCTACCTGTCCCATAATACACCGCCAGAATTGCGTCAAGCGTCTCAAGGTCTCCTCCACTTTTTGCATCATGGATTAGGACGAGGATTTGGAGCCATTGTGGGTGGACTGTTCGTGTCCATTTATGGAACTGTGGTGACCTTTCAACTCTACGCACTTCTCTGTTTCCTCGCGCTTGTAATGTTCATCACTCTCAACTTTTACCGGAAGGAAAGTGGGGGATTTGTGAGGGATCTTCCCAATGAACTTGATCCACATAACTTGGCTGAAGAAACTGGCTGTCTAGCTCCGCATGGCGTCCCAGGTTAGTCATAACAGTTAACTTTA
>JABASL010001586.1:0-10565 GCA_019775825.1 Neanura muscorum
ACGGGGACGTTCAATATCCACTTTCGGACTACACATATACAGTTCGGTATGTTTCGGGGAACTACCATCATTTCCTTGAATTGAATTTTGTAAACACAATCTTCACCGGAAGTCAATCATAATTTAATTCAAATTCTCGTTTCATCTGTGTTCATTACTTTAATAAGGTATGCGCTCAATCACGCGATCACGTTCAGAATGTCCTTTCGGTAATGGCGGAAGGCAGCACAAACAAAACCTCCAACGTTGCCATCTGTCCGTTTTGTTACAAGCGGCTAATTCCACGCGATGTCCTTTTCTAAAATAAAAACATACGAAACGTTTGAGCGCAGTGGTTAGTTCGAATTTGGTCAAATACTGTTACTTGAAGCCATACAGAAGCAAGTGTACGCAAGTAAATTCCCCTAAGCTACTAAACTATGCTAAAATTGGGATTCGTAAAGCTAACTTTGAATTTCAGTTCCTCAAGGATCACAGATTTGAATTTTAGTGCACAGGACACCATAGTTAATTTAAAATTTAAAAAAATTGGATTTTGCGTTAATATATTTTAGCTTTGAATTTTTCAGCGCAATAAACGTTGGCGTATGTGCAAAATTAAGGTTGAATGAATATCAGGGAAAAATACTTACTTGTCGTTTTGTGAACTTGCTTGAAGACATTTTGGATTAGTATTATTGTGTCCAGTTCCTTCACCATCACCACGGTCAATTATTAGCCATCTGTCAAGTCCAAAAGTCCTGTTAGCAAAGGTCACATTCCAGTGTCGCAAATATGTGCCTAGAAATTTTCCGTCTCTGGATTGGTTCACGCCGACAGCAAGTTCATTATTAGTGTTATTTTGAGACCGGGTTCTTATAGTGAGGGACCGTTTATCTAGTAGAAACAAATTCATTTACGTAATAAATGAAAAGTACGCCACGTACCTGGAAATCTACGGTAGTAAATTTCTAGGTTAAAGGTCAAAATTTTTGTAACCTTTGATGTATTGTAGAGTCCATTTAGTGCAATTATTCACTCCGAATTTCGTTGTATTAACCGTGCCAGGCCCACCCAAAGATCCGGGTTCCCATGCGTTCAGTACCTTAATAAAAAAAAATATTGTTTCATAGAAATGTATCCCTTTGAATATGGGCCATTTTCTGGAGTAACATGGCCCCTTAAAATTATTTAAAATCTCGGATTGCGCTGTAGCAGTTTTTAAATGGGTGATAATGGATTGAAAATTGTATAAAATAAAACTAAAATAACTTACGCTTGAATCAGCCTCATTCTGAATGATATAAGCTGCATGGCTGATGAGACTTTCCCCAGGTTTGCTGTCAAGGCCTTCCTTTTCGGGTGTGGTAAATAACCATAAAATTGAAGCAATCAGTGCAAAGTTCATTGTTTTTTTTTAAATTAACGAAATTATTTCACAAGGAAAATAATCGGAACGTCTTTTGTCTTTGTTATCTCGGTTTAATCCGAATCGAGGCCGTAAAACGGAAAAAAAATCAATCATGAGTCATGACGCGCATGCTGAACTTTCTTTTCTAGCTTCTTGTCGTCGTGTGCCAAAATTCTCCAACGCGATTTTTATGAACTCACGATAGAATCATACTCATAGCAAAAACGATACTACGACGTAAAATAATTTAATACAGGTGATATTTACTCTAACTTTAGAAAATTATATGCGTGGCCAGTGGGTCAATTTGATTTGGTATTTACAGTTTTTATGATTTATGAGTATAAATCGTTTTATACCCTACCCAGTTGCTTCAAACGCGGATAGATCACAAAAATACCTTATGAGGAAATTGGATCATTTCAAATGTGAAAGCCATTAAAATCAATTGAAAATGTAATCCCCCACATTCTGTACCACTTTCTGAATTGGAAGTGTTGTCAAAGGACATTTTGTAGAATATTTTGAACAATCTTTCCCTTCTTTCCCAGCTTCAAATGCTTTCTGCATGTGTACTAATCCAGGAAGTTCTTCGCCAAAACCCCGTGCCATTGCTCCAAAAATATCTTCAAATCGAGAAACGTGCGTAGGATCATCCTGAGACTGTGAGCCACCACCATCTTGCGCCCTGCCGTTACGACCCTTCTGTTGTGGACGACTGGCCGTCCGATTGGCTAATTCAAGGGTAAAGTTTCTTCCGCGCTCGCACATGGCAAAGAGAGCGCATGTTTCAAATTCGGCAGCAGTGTTACGTACTTCTCGGAATACTTGACTCCAGAAATTTCCTCTTGTTCCATTTTGTGCTGCAGGATCGTCCTTCAAGGCTCGAGATTTTGATTCGCTTTCTAAAATAATTGGACCATACCAAACATTTATCATAATTTCTTTTGGGGTTCAGTAAATTACTCGAGGGTAAATTTTACGTGTGATGGAAATTATTGAACGCGGAACGCCATTCGCAACAAACTCACCACTTCGTTGACTCCCCGCTCCATAATAGTCGCTATTGCTGTTATAAGAATAAGTGTTAGGATCATAAGTCTGTCCGTATCCCAGAGGTTTGTTTAATCCTAATCCAGGAACCAATTGTTCCAGGAATCCAGGAAAGAACCCACCAAATCCATTTGAAGGCCAACCTCCTCCTATTCCACCAAAACCACCATTCACGAGGCTTCCAAATCCAAACTTTGGCAGAATCGCTGGAATAAAAAGTAACGCTGCCACGCCCACAATGGCAACAACAACCAAGCCGCCAACATTCAATTTCAGGACGTTTGCCAAATCCCAAAGGGAATCATATCCTCGATGTTGTGAGACCTGGTTGAGGAGACGCTCAGTTGATAGTGAGACAAAGGGTACCGTAAATGCTAAACCAAACTACAAATTATCAAAAAAATTCTAGTAAGGATTGAACACAATTTTACTGAAATAAATTGTATCAAAAATTGATTCTAACCTGTAGGTCAGGAGGTCCTTTTGCAATTCCTATTCCACTGCGTTCGCTAGGGGTGTGCGGGAACACTTTTGGAGTAAAAATTCTATCCAAGTGTGATGTCCCTGCACTGGCACGCGTCTCATTCGAATAGCTTCCTCCATCATATTTATCAGAATTTTTGATCTTACTACGGAGGAAATAATCTCAATTAGAGTAAATCAAGTTAATAAAGTTTGAAAAATGTTTGAACGTTACCTAAATTGCGCAGCGTCAACACAAACCTGGAACACAAGTAAAATCACAAGGAAAATCCCTATACCCTTGGTCATTTCGAAATTGGCCAAGTACTCCTGTCATACTAAAAGGGTATTCGCAAAAGGAATCATTATTTATATGCCTTTCTAATTAATCAACAAACGCATTGTTGAATGTCATTGTTGCGTCTCCTAACTTTCGGACGCCGTGAGATAATTGTGGCATGACAAAGTCTCAAGTACTTTGTTCAAACACAAAAGCAATGCCCAATTTCTCCTTCAAATTACTTTATCGTCGCGCTCCACCACCAATTATAATAGGCAGCATAAGTTAGAACTGTCATCTTAACTTTTGCTAATTGTTCCGCGGATGTAATAATGACTAAAGCTTTCTAACTAACTCTAGTCACCGTGACATACTCCATTATGTGTTATGCAAAACAAAAATATTGCACTTCTTTAGAAAATTATTACTATCGTATTTTACGTAACTTGGGATTGAATGTCAACAATAAATTAACAATCGCTTTATTCCTACTCGTACCTCCTTTGTCAATACATTTAAAAGTATCACCGAGTTTACAAATATTTCACAAGCAACAACCTGCAAGCGACCTGCGTAACCTGTTTTGAAGCATTACGAAACAAATGACAAGAATAAAACTTAGATTTTTTTTAAGTAAACAGGAACTTCATTCCTAAATTTTTGGTAAATGTTAAGTGTTAACGTTGCGCCTAAGTTAAGCGTACTACTTTCTCGTTAGATGTTGTTTCAGAAAGAGATAATCTATCAAGCCTACGTTGAATTATCATAGCTTTAAATACCATTAGACTTGCCATAGCAGACAGTATTATCATAAAAGTAAAAACCATACTCCATCCATAAGTATCCGCAATGAAGCCGACAATAGGCCCTTCTGCAACAGCTCCAAATGTACCAATTCCGTTGACAAGTCCCGTAACAGCAGCGCCACTTCGTCTCCCGTCTGCTTCACCAATTTTCATTGAAAATGAACCAGCCAGTAACGCATCTGCAGCACAATTTGTTGCACCAGCCACGAATATACAAATCGCATTGTAAATAAATCCAAATTGAGCTGTGGCCGCAAACAAGAAAAGACTAATGGAACTTGTAGTAACGAACGTCCACATTCCAAATAGACCATCGGTTCCGAAATAACGATCTAGCAGGAATCCAATGAGGGGTGATCCAAGACTTCCACCAATATCAAAAATTGTACTGAACATTCCAGCTTGTGCGACGGTATAATGGAGATGGTGGAGAAGGTACATTGGGAGCCACATAATCATGCAGTAACGGACGATTTTGGTAAATAATACTGTCATAGTAATTTCAAAGACGGCAGGGATTCTCCAAAGGGACCAAAAACTTTGCCTTTCCAGTTGTTCGTCTGTTGTGACATTGCCTTTAATATTACTTGATTCTTTCCCGGGTACAAGAATATTACATGATTCTGGGGTTTTGAGCACGCAGAAAATCAACAGTGCGAAGCCTACGGCAGCTACTGAAGCTGGAACATGAACCTGAAATTTTTTTAAGTTAAAACTGCTGCACTGTTGACTCATAAAAAAAATAATTCTCTGAATTCTTGAATCTTTACTATAGGTTTACTACACTCACCATTCGCCATCCGTAGTAAGATTGGACGTAAACTGCAAACGCAGTGCCCGCTGCACCACCCATGAACGCAGATGTTGCTAGAATACCAATCACGGTGTTGATCTTAGCGTCAGGGTACCACGAACAAACTATCTTGCAACATGCTGGCCAACAGGGACCTAAAGCATTCAAATTCTTTATAAATATTATACGCATCTCATACTTTCTTATCTTATATATTTAACTCACCTTGCATTGCTCCATTGATAGCCATAAGAATAAATAGCACAAAATACGAATTCCAGAACCCAAACGTAAACATTGCAGTGCCGGATAGAGCTAGACACAGGCAGATTGTCAGTCTTGGTCCAAATCGATCAGCCACTTTGCTGCTGCTGACTTGTGCAAGGGAATATGGCCCCAGTAACGCGACGTCCAACCATCCTAACTGAGACTTGGTAAACTTTAATTCCAATTCAAGGAGAGGTTTTATAACTCCCAGGGGTTTCCGTAGAAAATATGTGACAGCGTAGGCGAGCCATGTTGCACCAAACGTGACCGCTTGGTACTTTTGTAAGACAGAACCGAACATGGCTTGAACGGCACCTTAAACGACTGAAAGTACCCGAAGAACTAAATCTGCGAGCCGACACTCAACCCGAACCTCCCCAGCAGTTGTCCTACTCCTAAGTATATAAAAATAAGCGGTCATTAATGCAATACGAAGCAAATCAAGAACAATTAATAGCGAAGACTTGAAGTCGGAACACGTTTAAGTGCAGGTTCTAATTGTGTTTAGATCGGTTTCGTTTTTTGTGTAGCCGATGAGGGCTAACATTATTAGCTTATGACTATTCGTTATCGATGGACATTACCTTGTAATTAATTGGGGGCAGTGCGCATGCGCAGCAGGCGGTTAATTTTTTAATATGGTTACCGTGTGAGTTATTCAGTAATAGTTGAAGCCTTCAACTTGAAAGTGAGCATGCTAGCAAAACCGTCCAGTGTCGAAGAACAAACTGAACACAAATTGCCACTTTATCCTTAATCAATCAATAATCGTTACTTAAATATTTAAAAGTTAAGTAAAACTTCAATTTCCGGAACTGTTGACTTGTGTTTGCTAATTTTTAGCTTATGACATATGATTTTGGTTGACTTTTGTTTTGATGAAACAAAAAAAATCTTTCTATGTTCCTGATTTACGTACAGAGGGCAGTAAAACTGAGCATTTTATAACTAAGACGCTATTTTTCTAGCTTTCAGCATTAAATTGATTAATCAGTTAATGATTAATTATTAAGCCAGTGATTAGACAAATTTTACCCATTGTGTATTCTGCAGAACGGCTAAACTAAAGTTAATCTCATAATTATTCATTAGTAATCCGTTAATACTCATTGATGATCTCAACACCCGTCAATCCGTTAAGTTAACTTTGTGTGAAATCCCGCAGGCAAATAATCTTTCAAAGGTCAAGGGTCATCCGTCAGCAATGAAGTTACCCGAGTGACTTACCCCTTCGTAAATATTGTTCTTTTTGGTGCCTGTGACTATATAGTTTGTAATACGTTAACAATTATAATTGTTGTAATTATAGAATTTATAATCACTAATTTTAAAGTAGAATTCCAGATATTGAAAGTTAGAAAATGGAATTTTCAACAACGTTTTTAAATTGCAAAGTTGGCCCACCATACGTTTCTTTTTTAAATTGAAAGCTCTTGCACGCATGTGCAATGGAATGTGCTGGTGCTGGAGGGTTCCAAGCTGCAAGACTTTCGAAAATTCAAAAAAAAAAAACGTTTGGTCGCCCATGCGCAAATCAGAAAAACTTAAAACGTGGCGCAGTTTATTTTTTCTTCAGTCGTAGCCTGGCAGCCGAGCAGGGAGGACATGCGTTTGCAAATTTTGGCAAAGCTGTTTGGGTTACCTAGCAGACTAACCACCATGTTTCCCGGCTCTCCGTCGAGGGTTTTTCCGTCCATTTCACGTTAACTATTATGGCTTGACCTCTGACCGTCCCCTCTTTAATGTTTTGCTTTTTGGTCTGCCTCTACATTCCCTAAAAATAAATCTTATCCACATAAAGTACATCTAGAACAACATCATCAATGAACAAATGAAACGTTTGATTGATCGAACAACATTGCATTCACTATTTTATTTTATTAAATTTTTAACTGAAAGATCACATCCAAATTCTTCTGTCATTTCGTTCACATTAAAATCCTGACTCTTGGGGTTACAGGTCAAGGTGTAGATACACATCCTGGGGTTAACTTTCCAACGAATTGTTGGAACCAAAAAAAGAAAAACTAAAATTATTTCACAGATTTTAAAAGAAAGTCGTATTGTGAAAGTCTACCGCACATGAACGTGGGTGCCTCTGACCTCCGAATCCGAATTACAACAGAGAAAGAGATCTAAGGATTTAGAAACGAAGGAATTCGGCATTGGGGATGGGGAAGTATCTCAGGATACAATAAGGATATTACGGCAATTTTTNAAGGATTTAGAAACGAAGGAATTCGGCATTGGGGATGGGGAAGTATCTCAGGATACAATAAGGATATTACGGCAATTTTTTGTCCGGGTAACTTAGAAAAGAAAGGGCCATAGCCAGCCAACAAGAGACACCCCGACTGCACTTTCACTCCCTGCACTTTTCTAAGGACACATATTGCGCCTATCGATTACAACTTTTGAATTTCCCCTCCTCCTGCCATCCATTGTTAGTTAATCCTTAATCGTGAAATCGGCCACACGTGTTGCTCCCTTTTCTTTTCAAATGACAACTTCTAGCTTTCCAGCTCCCTTCTTGATTTAGATATCGACAACAATAAAGTGAAACAATCCTTTGTTTTCATTCTCAAAAATGACAAAAAGGTGACTAAAAAGATAAAGAAAATCCTTTTGTTCAGACAAAATTCTGATCAAATTCAAATATTGTTGTTGCTTTCACCGGTTTTACAAAATTGTGTCAGGAGAGAAAGTCATTAAAATTACACCAGTTCAATCACGCTTTGGTACTTAAATTTATATCCAGAAATCAGCCTTAATTAATCAGGCAATTAGTACATTAAAGTAGCCTTGAGGCTTTTGGTACAAAACTTGAAACGAATGTTTTCAAAAATTTTAAGCATTTTCGCAAATTTTTGAAACGCAGAAAACCTTCTAAGTCTTCGAAACTCTAGGCATCACTGCAAAACGAGCTTTTTGTCAGGAAATTAAGTTTTTTTAGCAAGTTTTAGAAAACTTCTGCTACCACTTCTAAACTGAAGCGTTGACACTTGCTTGACCTTGAACCCGACTGATTTTCTAAAAACTCTGAAAGGTTTCCGTTTACCCACGTAGGAGGACTTCCGTAACTTTATTTAAGTGCTATGGATTCCAGAAATGTGATTCCCATTTTTCTAAATTATATTGTTTTCCTGCAGGAAGGGGAAATAAAAGAGGGGGATAATTTGAAACTTTACTAAACATCAAACGTCCTCTAGCAAGCAACAGAGCAGGATGATTATCATGATGACGAGCCTAAATTAAATTTGACAATTTTACGGTTGACACAAGAATAGAAAATCGGTTCCGCTGTCTTTCTGTCCATATCGTTAGGAGCCCATCTGGGCGCTTCTAATTGAAAACCAACAATTGCATAATTTGTTGCATATCAACAAAGCCCTGGAAGCTGGAAAATCTACGAAATGAACTTTGAACTTCTGAAGAGCATTTTTGGAATAAGTTTAAGAACCAAATTCTTTATTTTCAACATCTTTGCTGTATCATTTGCCACATCTTGTTTTTCACGGCGGAAATGAAAACACATTTTTATTGACACCGTGTCAAATGATAATGAGAGTGGTGATGACAATGAGACAAACTGGCACTAACCCAACCTTAGACTTGGATACCGGAAGGTGTTACCCTGGAGTTGGGGGTGGGGTGGAGGGCAGATGACTGTTTGTGCTTAAGACGACTCTAATATTCATGTCAAATCGACTTGGTCTTATGAGGTTAATTAATGCGTTGACTTGTTCCAAAGTGCCAAACTTGACATGCAATTTGTTCGTATGTCAATGCCCTTAATTTCTACACTCAATCAAGACCTCTTCTCTAAGAAATCTCTGGAAATCTCTTTTCATGTTAGTTTCCATACGTCCAAAAATATCCAAGCTATCGTTGAGAGCATTTTAGCAAAGGGTTAGGGCTAGGGTTAACTTATTAAGGTGCCGAAAACACAATTTCAAGAAAAGGATGAACAGCTTCTTAAACCTTGTGTTACTTGTTCTAAACTTTCTTTTTGTTTTACTTTAACGATTGACTGAACCGAAGCCTTCTTGCGCTGATCCCTACACAACTTTTACCAATTCCATATGTAGCTTGAACTTTTGGAGTAGGGGAGAAAGTGATTTTAAATTTTTTAATTAAGAACGAAAAATTAGGATCATTTGTTTCATTTTACGTCCTTCTCTTAAGTTCCAAATTGAAAAGTTTTTTACTTCAATTTCTTTCTTTCCTTCGTGTTCGTCGAACTTTTCTAAATATTCATTCATTTATTCCTTCGACTTCCAAGAAGGGGTAAAACATGGGTCGCTTGAGGTAAAATCATGAGAACTCCCCGTCCGTCCGCCTGTTCTCGTGCTAACCCAGAAGGGCTTCAAACTGTTTCAAACATATTCCCTTGCAAAACCGGAGCAACCGGTTAAATTGGCTGCTGGGGACCAAAGATACCAAGGCAGGTTCCATTGCATGACCTCACCCACCACTGGGGTCGGCAGAGAAAGCTAAAATCCGCAAGGCGGGGTCTGATGGTAGCCAACTTCAGAGAATCGAAAATAAACTAACCATTACTTTCAGGAAAAAATAGCCCCCCCCCCCTCCCAGTTTCTTTCGGTAAAAATCAACTCGTTCCTTAATTAATTCGTTGGTTATTTTGTTAGTAGAAATGTGTTAGTGCGAAGTAATATTTGTCAAATTCAAATAATACTGGCAACTATAAAAGGATATTGGGAAATTCAAGTGTGATTTCAGAAAACTTGGCCAACTTTCCACGGATCGGTGTCACTATTCACAAAATGTATTTTGTCAAACTTGGCACCTTTCAGCCTTCTGTTTCTCACAAGCGCTACATTTGTATCCGTAGGCAGAGCCGTGGCACAGTGGATGTAAACAAAGTGCTTCTGGAAGAAGTGAGGCGTATGTCAGACGTCGTTCATTTGTCACCGAGTGGTCGAAGTGGAAAATTGGCCAAAGGAGGTTTTATCGCAGATTCGTTTCTATCCAAGTTTTCACCACTAATAAGTCCCTCTGGCCCTTTACTTTTATTTACTCTCCCACACACGTGACTGAATTGTTGACTGTTATCTTCAGATTGAGACACCAGTAGCCCGTGGGGGGCCATGGGGCAATCCTTCTAGGACGCATGACCTGCCGTACTCCAGTCGCGTGCCTATCGCTGACTCGCTTTCTCTTGATAGCCCAATCACTCGCCTCATTTAGGCGGGTATGGGAAATGAATTCTTATTCCCAGATTCAAACTGTTTCTATTTAGGAAGTGAATCAATGGGCGGCGTTAGGAACCATGTTATTAACAATTTCACATTACTTTCACCCCCGTAGTCAAAAGAGAAATAAGAGAAAACGGGTGTGGTTGCGGTATGCTAGAACCTTCATTGATTTCAATTTTATAACTCCGAAAACTTCAAAAACTTTGAGGCAACTATTATTTTTTTAACAATTATTTAGTTTAGCTTAATTCGAAATATTTAATTCAAAATATTTACTTCGTGTTGCTTATTTCTTATG
>JABASL010001587.1:0-10563 GCA_019775825.1 Neanura muscorum
AAAATCGTTTTTCGGAATTGCTCGGAGCCGGAACACTGTAAGCATGAATGGCGAAAAACGATTTGGGAAAATCGTTTTTCGGAATTGCTCGGAGCCGGAACACTGTAAGCATGAATGGCGAAAAACGATTTGGGAAAATCGTTTTTCGGAATTTCTCGGAGCCGGAACACTGTAAGCATGAATGGCGAAAAACGATTTGGAAAAATAGTTTTTCGGAATTGCTCGGACCTGGAACTCGGTGCGCATAAATAGAGATTCTTTGACCCTAATTAGCTAATCGTCTTCCTAAATACTTAAAATAACTATTTTCACTCACAGCCAAAATAATTATTCAATCGTTCATGCACGATTTATTGTTTCACTACTTTAGCTTCAAGTCGTTCATCAATTTCACGATTCTTTACGAATTTTTTCACCGGAGACTTTGAATTGATTAGAGTTCGAATTAATCGTAATCGTACGATTTACACTGGGTTTTAAGCTACAAATAATTAATACTAATGGAAAGTTAACTGGGCAAATTAGTAGCTGGTTGAATACTTGCTAAAGTCATCATCGTCCAATGACGACACGGAACCTCCCGAGAACGACCGCTCCCTTGCTTTCATGCCACTACAATCATCGTCTTCATCAACTGATGAAGCCGAATCAACCGAATTAAGCCGCTTCCTTCGACTCTTTGCCTTCTTCTGGTTCTTTTTCCGCTGCCCCAAGATGGATGAATTACTTCGATAAATTTGTCGTTTTACGTCGTCACTAAATCTAACAGTCTTTTTTTCAGCAGGAGAGCCAATAAGAGATGACCCAAGTTCCGGAGTACCTTCTCCATTTTCTTCAAATGGATCCTCAAAGAGTGGCTGGAGTTGCAAAGGAACCTCCTCGGTGGAATTTCTCAATCGAAGGGCTTCGAAATCCGCAAGAGGTATCCCTCCTGTCTCTGTTTCGGCTGCTTCTTGGTAGGAATCTTGAAGGCAGGGCTCCAATGGCATGCACGTCTTCTTGATAATATTCATGCAAACTGCTAGTTGTCGTTTATCTTTATCGAAACTGGCTTTAGCAGAATCAGGATTCACTTTGTACGGTAACTTGATCTTGAGATAGTAAAGAGCTTCATGATCCGACTTTAATTCGAATCCATCCCCATCATCAACTACATCAGCATCCAAAGTAGACGAATTTTTCAGGAGGGGCAAATTAGCCGTGAGAACAATTTGATCCGGTACGTTTGCATTGACATTCTGACGCTGAAATTCTGTACAAAAGTTTTGCATGTCCACCTGAGACCGAAATTTGATAGTATATTTTGGACGTGTCCATTGGGAATAATCACCATTGACATTTGAGATCACAGATTCCTGGAATTGAGAGAATAGATCAGATTAAGATATTGCGAACGTAACGCAAACCATTGAAGGTTAGGTTAGTTAGGTTAAATTTAGGTTAAATTCTCGGCACCTGCTGGGTTTTGGCTTCGGTCTTAACGTTTTTGTTCACATTTCCTTTCTTCTGTGTTTCGGATTTCTGTTGATTTCCCTGTTGACCGTCTTTTTCGGGAGGTTGTTCCTTGCCAATTTGAGCTGGATCAATTACGTAAGGTGGTTCTTCATTGATTTTGTACTTGATAGTGGCTGCGTGTCTCATTCCTTTGTACCTAAGTAATCAAATAAGAAAATTGTTATGTGGATAACAAATAATAAAGTTACCATGTAGTCAATTGCTAACTTTAATTTTTAAATTTCCCCCTCCCATCCCAGGGGAAGGAGAGATGGGAAAATTTAACAAAAGCTAGCAGTTACACGGTAGCTGATGAAGGTAAAATTCAAAGTAAGCCAAAAAAAAGTACTTGAGCTTTGGGCGGCGAATGTTGAGTTTGTCAAGCGAAACCTTGAAACTATTTTCGACGGCTTCAATTGCTGTTTGTTCCAGCGTCTTTTGTAGTAAACTGTTTTGTTTAGCAAGTTTCAAAGCCTCTGGATTAAAGATTACGTCGTAAACCATACATTTCTTTCCTCCTTTGTCATAATCTTCTCTGCCTTGGCTCTGTGTATAAGGAATTGACCAGAAGCTTCCTTGCCTGGAAGAAACATATAAAAAAATAAATAAACCACGATAAACGTATGGATTTAATGGTATCATACTTATTGTCTTGCACCCCATCCTCAACACTTGGCTTCCGTATCAGCGAATTGGAGCAAATGTTAATGAACGCTTTCTTATCTCCGTCAACACTCGTCTTCAGGACATAACTACCACAAGGATTAACAAAATGAACAATGTTCCCTCGTTCTTTTTCGAGTTGACGAACTTCGGATTGATAAGTTACTTGATTCTCGGGATCCTGAAAAAAAAAATACGAAAAATCAAGACCAACACCACAGTTCCACAGCCTTCCGTTAACCGCAATCAGATTATGAATTTAGGTAAAACTTAGAACAATTTAAAATTAAAGCTCTACCTTACTCAAAGCGTAAAGTACTTACTCTAACTTCTTCAACATAATTGCTTAACATTTGCCGAAATGTTTCATTCTTCAAGGCGACCTTGAGCTGTTCCAGTTCAGTTGCCTGGATTTCAAATTCTTCTTGATCACCCTGACCTTGGCCCATCAAGCTGTACATTTCTTCGATTTTGGTTCCTAAAGGGGGTTCGGATTTCGTGGCAGCCATATTCACTTTCTAAAACCAAGAAAATTAATAATAATAAATTAAAAATTATTTAGAAAAAAAATTGTGACAGTGGGAAAATCCTAACACCTCAAACTAACCCTAGGACTTGGACTCCTTGTTCTTGTTCCAAGGCTAGCGGGGGATGGAATTGTGCAGTTAATCACACTGCACATATAGGAGGATATAATTTTTGTCTAAACGTAACCTAAACGTAACCTAACTANTTATTTCTCAGGTTCGTAAAACAATACACATGGGGGATGGAATTGTGCAGTTAATCATTGTGAGGATATAGTTTTTATCTAAACGTAACCTAAACGTAACCTAACTAACCTAATAACCCACCTTAACCTATCCTGGCTTCCACAACTAACAAAAATGCATATTTAGAAAAAAAAATCCCACTATAACCTAAAACTAAAAAAACGTTTTTTTGTTTCAGTGGGATACAATTGGACAAGATAAATTCAAATCTGTCATTTCAACCTGCGTCAGAGATGCTCAAGGTAATTAACAAAAATTAGAAAACTTTCATGGAATTAACTTGAAAATCGAAACGAATGACAAAATTGCTATTTTTTGCAGGAATTATTTTCGTTTTTGATGTTGGAAAGAAAGAAAGTTTTGAAGCGATTGAATGGTGGTGGGAATTTGCAGAAACTTATGGTCCAAAAAATACAGTCAAAATCCTAGTAGGAAACAAAACTGACTTGGAGAAGGAACGAATTATTAAATCTTCTGACGGAGAGGTAGTAACATTTGCGAATTTGCCAATTTTTTGCAGTGCCAATTTGTCTACCAATGCTGAAATATGATTCATGACAAGTTTTTAATTATTCTTAGGAATTAGCCTTACGCCTCAACATCCCTTACTTTGAGACTTCGGCCAAAGCTGATCACAATGTAGAGGAAGTGTTTCGAACTATGACTGGAACGATACTTCAAAATGATTGGATCCTATCAGCTCTTCAACAGCGCATGAGTGAATCAACTGTTAAACTTCATCATTCTAAACTTGATTACTCAGATGATGAACCAATCACTTGCTTTCAATGGTTTACTCGTGGATTTTTGAATCTCCGACGAGCATTTCGATCAAATTCGTTTCATTAAACAAAACTTGATCAGAATTTAAATTGTTAAAAATTGACTGTAATGGGCTTGTAAACACGTTAACTATTTTTCAAAAATTGAGAAAGACTGCACTGGGATAATCTTATTCATTAGTTTTATACATACCATTTTTCTAAACTAAATTTTAAAACCAGCCCTAGAAATCATTGTTGTATAGAAACGTCAAGTAATAAAATTTTAGTTTTAGTTTTTGAAAAATTATTATTTTTTATTTATATTTAGCCTGATATTTTACGTGACCTAACTTAACTTTAACCTAAACATAACCTAACATTAGCCTAAAGTTTACGTCCCACCGTCTCAACAACAACATTCGTCATAACTAGCCCCTCTGCCACCGCACAAGTAGCTATTAAAATGACAACCGTGCGGACAATGTCTAATGTTTGATCCACAGCGTGATTCCTCACATCCTCCGCGGCCGTGTTCTGGTCCAGGCCCACTACCACCAGTGTGTCCAATGTCAGGAGCCGTTCCCGGTCCAGAGCTATCATGAAACTGGGCTGCAGCAGCCGCGGCTGGAGATTCACCGGTAAAGAAATCGTCATGGTCGTACTGAAATTCTTGTCTTCTGGCTCGAGATTTGAATCCAATGCCTTTGGGGAGACATTTCTTATTTGCGTACCAAAAATTTGAATTTTAAAATTTTGAAATTTTGAAAATGAATCTTACCAGGAGAAGCCGAGTTAACTTGAGTGAAGTAAATTAGAATGAGGAAGTTAAGGATACCGGAGGTAAAATAAACAGCGTTTCTCATTCTTACTTCTGAAGGGCCGCGGTTCGCTCGAGCCTCGCGCCTCGTTCGTTGGACTAATTCTGACTGATTCTAATTTCCTTGCTATGATTTTTAAGTTTCCCACAAGGTGACATGCTTGAATGGCGACATTCTTGCAAATTACAATACGCGGTGACAAGAGGAAGGAAATTAGCTAAAGTGAGAGTGGACTCATGTTAGTAGCGCATGATGAATTAGGAATCTTGACAACACTTATGAAACTATTGATATTTAAGTAAAGTGTGACAGGAATAGCTCAGGCACATCACATTTTTCCTGCAATTTTTGGCAAATTGGCGACATTGACAAATTTCCTGAGGCAGCTTTCTAAAATAGTTAAAGCCAATTATAAAAAAAAAACTAATTAGCCTTTAATCCATTCGTTCCAAGAATACGTAAAGCTTCTAAGTTGAAACTGTAAGATCAAAATTGCGTTTAATTTTTAACATTCATAATTTTAAGACAACTTGACTTTCCTCAAGCGTTTCCTCCAAAAACCCTGAAAAAACTGGCAATTCCCAGTGTTTTCAGGGTGTTTTTTTTTGCAATTTTTTTTAGCCCGAGCCAGGGCTTATTTAAGTTGATATAATAACCAAAGTTAACTAAATTAACGAATTGTAAATGAATAAAATTGCTTCATGACAGCGGAAAAAAAATTGTAAATTAGCGTATTTTGATGTTTGTAGTAAGACTTTGCAGGGACTTCGTGGATTTAGAATTTTCCTGACATCTTCATCATTACATCTGCCACCGTGTAAATGACCTGGATTTTCTTAATTTGTTCAGTTTATTTTCAAAATTTCGAAAGTTTTAACTTTAATTATTACACTTAGCCGTTATATTTTTGTGAAATGACATTGAATTGATGTTAAAATTTAGGGAAGCGCTGAAAAGCGAATCAGCGCTTCTTAAAATCAAAAAAAAGTAATTATTTTTCATATGTGTGAATTGGTGAGGCTTGGCAGAATAAGAAGGCTTCGTGCACCCTGTCTCAATATCTCAGCCTTTGTAGCTCAGTGGTTAGAGCGCCTGTCTTGTAAACAGGAGGTCGGTGGTTCAATCCCGCCCAGAGGCTTTAATTTTTTATTTTTGTCAACTCAAATATTTACGACATGTCACTACTCACAAATTATTTCCCTACAAACTGTAAATCTATCATTTAAAAGGGAATAACATTATTTATTTTTGATAAAAATTCCTCACCAGAATCTAATGTTTCCTTGCCGTGCGGCAGAAACAAGAGAGATGCAAACCGTGTGACCTTGAGGTCAAATCACTGAAAGTGTGAAAGGGAGCAAATAGTAAATAAATACGGTTTTAGCAATCGAAGACGCTACATTTGGTGTTTTTGGTGATTTACATATTTTGAACGTTTTTTGATTGTAACAACGGTTTTTCATTTTTTTTTTCATATTTTGTAAGTTTTATTTGTAATTTTATCGTTTTGTAAACTTATTACCTGGAAGGTGATTTTTTTTCTTTAAATTGGCAAAAATGACCTTATCAAATACAATGGAAAAACATTGGTTAGCGATTAGATAATTTCAGAGCCTGCTGGCGGGCTGAAAAAGCGCTTTCCAATTGCTTTCACTTTCCAGATAAAATTCATATCGATTTGCAAATTCTGATAAGGAAGGTGCTAATTTCTGCTGAATTTTGAGGTGACGCACAAACGTTATTCCAGTATTCCCGAAATTGTGGAAATTAGTAAGTACTGGCAGGACTGCGCAGTTTGTCCAAGGTTTTTGTTTTTATTTACGTTTAGTTAGATTCTCGCTTTGGGCAGAAAAATTTGCAAATGGCTGATCATTTTACATGTGCCATTTGTCTGGAGTTTGCATCAGGTAATGATTGTATATCAAGTTAATTTAATTTAAAATTTATAATTTTGGAATGGTAATTTATTAAGACTATCCAAACAAGGACTATTTTGTAAGCACGCGCGGTGGTCACATCTTCCATTTCCTTTGTATCAAACAACACATAAACAATGGGGATGACACGTAAGTTTTATCCATACTTTTTGTTGACAAGCAGGGAAAAATTCAAATTCTGCGCCCCTCTAACCTCATCGCCGCCATTTTACAGTTGCCCCCTATGCCGTGAACCATTAGTTCTTACCGAGTTGACACGACTTTATGGAATTCGAATTAAACGAACTGCAATGACTGTACGACTTCAATCAGATGGAAGCGATGGAACATTACCGTAAGATTAATTCAAGTATCAAGTTTAAGTATCCACTTTTCAAGTATTCAAGTATCTGTTCTCTGGAACAAAATTCAAAGCTGATAGTATTTGAAAATTAATTTTTTTGATTTTCGTATTCGTCTTTTCGTGTCATAATCGTAATTTTAGAATTTTATTTACAGCTCAATCAAAATTGTGGTACTTGGGAATAGTAGTGTTGGAAAAACGAGCATTCTCAGAAGATTTGCGGTAAGTTCCATTATATTTTTTTTTAAAAGCGAGCGTAAAATTCTGACTTAGTTAGCTCAACTTAGTAGTGACTTAAAAAAATGTTTTTAAATTGTTAGAACAAAGAATTTGACGTAAATACGAATGCTACGTGCGGCTGTGATGTCGTAAGTCAAAGTATAAAAGTTACGTTTTGACGTAAACTAAATTCAACTATAATTTTAAGTAACCTAAAAACAAATTTTTACATGTGGTGTCTCTGTCATTTAGGTCTTTCGAAATATTGCCATTGGTGGCAAAGTTTTCAGGCTTAACCTGGTAATATTAAAACTTGTTTGTCAATATCTTAAAATTTTTTAACCTGAACTTTGACCGTGGACCGAGTTTTTTGTTTTGCAGTGGGACACGGCCGGTCAAGAAAACTTTAGATCAGTGGTATCAACAACTGTAAGAGGAGCAATGGGAATTATTTTAGCTTACGATGTAACCGATATACTTTCAATTAATGATGTCGAAGGATGGTTACGCTTTGCCAATACGCATGGACCTGAAGACTCAATCAAAATCCTTGTGGGAAACAAAGTTGATTTGGAACAGAATCGAAAAGTAGCTCCATTTGTTGGTCTGGTACGAAAATCAATTTTTTTGTTTCAGAAATAGGGCAACTTTTTACGAAAAACTTACGAAAAAAACCGAAACTGTTTAAAATCACCATTTTTTCTAAATTTTTAAAATAAAAATTTCTTTTTCGATTCTACAGGCAGTAGGAGAGAAATTAGGGCTTCCATTTTATGAGACATCGGCCAAGTCTGGAGAGAATATTGAAGCAGTTTTTCGTACACTTGTAGCCAAAATCCTTGAGAAACCAATTCTATCTCAAAATGAAACCCACCTAGTACAATTGGAAGTTGACGCTGGTACAGGGTCTGGAAAACGATGGTGGCGTTGCTAGCAATTATGAAAATTAAGAATACTTAAGCTAATTATCTATTAAGGTTTTAAAAAATTTGATTTACTAAAATTTTAAAAGAAAACTGCGCCATTATTAGATTGTCGTTGTTGTACCGTTGTCATGATGCACCGCTGCTTTCAACTGTTGGAGCTGCATAGACACAGATGTGTGCAAATGATAAAATGATTTTGACTTCTGGAATAAAGGATGTCCAATCTCTAACAACAGAGGATGGTTCCTTTTCTAATGATTGAAGGCAGTCGGCTAGACTGAACACATTTTGGACCTGCACAAAAGTCAAATTACAAACAGCGCATTAGAACCTAAATTACAAGCTGCGCAAGTCAAGAAAAAGTTGGAGCCTTACTTGTGGACTCGAACCATCGCATACGGAATCATGTACGATCCATTCAGCGTTATTTTTACCTCCACACTTTACAAACGCAATGGACTGATTCTCCCGAGTACAAATTACGCTTTGGAGTTCTAGAATTTTTCCTTTCTTATCAGCGCTCGGAATTCTCTTGTTATGATTCCTACGTGTCCAGTGCTGATGAAAGACATCAAAACACTGGACACAAAAAACGTTAGCACTGGAATCCGATCCTGGATCAGAAACAACCAAATCGTCACAGTCTGCGCACTCTGTACTTGAATTTTCACCACACAGGGTACAAGGGTTACTAGAAGATTCTGGACTAGGATCTGAAAAAATCAAGAATTCATACAATTCAGTTTTTCTGAATACTAGGATTTGTCCAAGGAGTGTCTGGACTTACGGGTCAATGACATTAGATTGTTTAAATCTAAAGTTAAGCTTGGAATAAACAATTTCGATGGGGCCAATTCCTCATTTCGTTCTGGAAGAACAATTACAAGAGCCGGATTTGGTTGATTCTGAAATTGTAGATTCTGCAATTTCATATCTGTTTCCAATAGCTTCTGAACTGTGACAATATTTTCAGAAAAATTTGATGAACTAGAAATTATTCGGTGAACATGGTTTATAGCTCCATTCTGGTAAGTAATTGTAGGATTCACTTGAGCTGGATTGCTAACTTTTTGAAGTAATGTTTCCAGGATTTGATCAGATTTGCCTAAAATCAAATATAGCAAAACTAATAACGGTTCAAATAATTAAGAAATTAGCAAATTTAAATAATTCCTTAGCTTATTTAATTTGTACCAGGTAAAATTGTTAGTTCACAACTACTAAATACTTGAGCCACAGCTTGGATATTAGTTGCTGAGCAATAAGATTTCCTTCGTAAGCGATTTGCAATCTCCGTTCGGAGAATTTCTTTCAAAATTTGTGTTGTGAGCGGATCATTCTCCTTCGTCTGTAAAAGAATTTTGTCAAACGTTTCCGAGCAACTGAAAATGGCAAACAGAAGAGCGTCCATATGACTCGAATTTGGTTTCCCTTGAATTCCTCGCTTATAACCTTGGAACATAAAACGCAGGATTCTCACAACGTTTTTGAACAAATGTTTAACAATTATTTTTAAAACGGTTAAACCCGTTAATTTTTGTAATGTTTGAACCTGCTTACCAATAAGACGTTTGAGACGTTCAGGCTGAATGCAAGGGGTAATCACTCCTTTTTGTGGAAACCATTCATGTGAGGCTCTTGCTGTAGGATTGTGAGTTCTGTTCCTATTGCTCAACCGTCGTGCAGCTAAAGCGTTAATTTGTGACAATGGTGATGAAAAGCTTGGAGGAGGACTGTCGCTTCTGTCCGGTATCACTCGGTTATAGCTAACCAGCTTCTCTACAGGAACAATGTCACTAACCTCTGATGGGCAGTCAAGTGGGATCGGTTCAGTGTATGACCGAGTTGAATTTCGTAAAGGCGTATCCTAGAACGACAGTAGTCACAATGGCTAAGTCAATAACTAACCCTAAGCGTTCGAGCAGATACATAACTCCTTTACTTACAAAACGTATCCCGACCACTTCGTTGTCACTGCTTCCGAGCCACTGGATACTTCCCGTGTAATATGAATTCGAATCTCGTTGGTATAAAACAGCGTCGCCAATATCAAACTGTCCTGAAATCAAAATACGTCAAATGAGCGCCTGCACTTTCTAATTAACAAAGGTTTTTTTTCTCTCTGTTTTAAAATTTAAAATTTAAGTAATAAATTTAGATTTAAAAATTTTCATTGGAAGGTGTTGATTTCTATGCCAGGTGAGACTCAAATCCTGATTAGTGAAATCAAACGTTGGAGTGGACATTAACCCACTTTCGGGAGGTACCTGGCTCTGTTCCAGTTTTCGTATACATTTAACGCATAAAAATTTCCCATGATTTGGTTTACTTTCAAACAATTTATGACCTTCAAAAGTTCCAGAAGAGCTCCCGACCGCCGTTTTCTAAAAGAAATAAAATGGCGTCACAATTTTGCTCCTTAACCCTAAAATGAGTCCACTCATCATACTTAACCCTAGAACTAATCTATCCTGAAAAGTTTGTTGCTATAAGGCATTGTAATGAACTTACAAATTCCATTCCCACGGTCAGCCCACTCTGACAATTGAGATGACCCAGCCATTTAACGATTCCTATAAAATTTCCAGCATTATTTGACCATATAACTGTGTCATTAACTTTGAGT
>JABASL010001588.1:0-10559 GCA_019775825.1 Neanura muscorum
GGTTGTGTAATTACTGAAGGAGGAGTCATTTGTGCGGTTGCTCTGATTCACAAATAAGTGGGCCAATTATTTAAACTAACAACTCATAGGTTTAAATCAAGTTTGCAGTAAATGACTAATGAACTTTAAATGGATTAGCGAGACCAGACGAAGGTGTCACCATTATCATCATTAAATCGATTAATGCCACTTCAATACTTTTTGATACTAGGAAGAAATTTCTACAAGACCAGTTTTCTTCAATCATTAAAATAATTTACTTGAATAATAAAATTAACCGGAATTATGAAGTTGAAAATCTACGCATTACTTTGGTACTTTAGTAGGTTGAGTTCTAAATGCTTCATTTCCACAAATAATTATTGTATTCCTGAATATGGAACCATACGCTTCTGTCTTCGAATCAATATGGTTACATTACAGTACAGATAAATTCCAGAAACTGCTCCCAGTATTACACGTTTACGAACTATTAAAAATAAAAATCAATTCGAATTTAGCCAATCAATTTTATTATAACACTTTCCAAAGTGCGATGAATTCGGTACAACACAAGGACTTCACACAGGAAGCCAATGCTTATTTACAAAAATACAAAAGTCGAAGTAACACTTACGTTGGACAAGATGGTTCTCCTTAATCAGAACAACGTTACTTAAATTCATTAAACCATTTACGAAAAAATTAGAAAACAATTCTCTGTATTACTAGCATTAATTATTCTTCTCTAATTTTGTTCAGCTACACTTCCAAAATTCTTTCAGCGTACAACGAAAGAAAGGAAGTTAACTTTTGTGCGTGAATTATACAACTCGTGTTCAGCGCTTATATAAATTAATGAACGATAATATGGCGTTGGCAGCTGTGCAGGGCGTAGAAGAGTTAACTGGGTATTTTTGACTAGGGACAAAGGCACCAGAAGAACTGATTAGAAAGTGTGTTACAAATTAGCTACAAATAACTATAGAGGCGATGATGCATGTCCAGAAGAAAAATTTAAAGCACTCTAAAAATATGTTACATTCTGAATAAACCGAGTTAGTTAATTAATCGAAGGTTTACCTTCACCTTAATTATAACAATGTTAGTTCATCAGCCTCTCAAGTTTTTCCGGAAGATTGTTAAGCTCTCTCAAGTCATACAAAGTCCAAAGTATTGCTCATGGCAGGATATTATGATTGTGAATTTTTGTTGTTACGAATTGCCTAATTAAAATAGTAAAAGTTTGAGGCGTTCATTAAATTAGTTTCGGGATAATGTATGGCCCACATTAGCATGAAGTATTGTTGTAAAAAGAATTCACAGAATTAAATTAATTATCAGTTAAACTCTGAAGTGTTATTTCAATTTGAACCAAATTTTAAAACTTGTTGAATAAGGCCCAACTTCGAAAACGAAAACTGAATAAATACTTGTACAAAACAAATAACACTGCTTCGGGTGCAGAAATAAATAAATTGATAAGGAATAAGAAAAGTCGAATGGTAAAAATCGACAGTACTTAACTAAGTATCTATAAGACAAAAAACAGGAATTAAAGCTTGCGATTAAATTCTAACGCTGGTAAAAATATGATTCTCATTTCAATACTTTAAAAAACAATGGTTCCTTATGGGTACTTGACATTTAGGCACATAGCAGAGAGGACGTTTAGCAAGAGTCTCCTTCGCCTTGAAGTTTTCCTACGACAAGTTTGACCCATCCCTTCGACATAGCGTCACTCCCTCCTCCTACCATGCTAAGATGACCTTGACTCTGGCTTCGTCCACTTGAACGTGACACACGTTCGGTCAATGGGGAATTGCCACCACTAGATTCAGTATCGCTGCAACGTCTACTGGAAGGAAAACTAGTAGACTTGGACGGTGATAGCTCAATGACCGTGTTGATTGTTGAGGTGGAGTGTTGTGAGCTCGTTTCGCTCTCATCCTCACGATTTCCAAGGCCACTTTTCCACATTTCCAGTTCTTTCCGTCTCTGTTGTATTGATTTGATACCATCGAAAGATGGGCTTGGAAGACATTCCCTTTGGAAATTGGCACACTGTTCCAAGTGTTTGAGCTTTTCCAAAATGGCTTGACTACAGACAATTCGACTTCTCGTGGACGACTCTGACATTCGGGTATTCATTGAAAGCTGCAGTGATTTACGGCGATCATCTAAAGTCATCCCATTGTCAACTGAATCTTCTGAAATTCTCCAACTTCCCTTTGAGCATGGAGACGCTGATTTTAAGGAGCTGGAACTTGTTGCCAAACAATCTTGATCCGAAAAAATGGCACTATCTGGGAATAATTCACTTTCCAAAAAATTCTCAATAGCCTCAAATGATTTCTCGTAGAAGCCATCGGCTGAGTCACAGTCCGAAAGTCCTCCGTCCATTTCACCGATATCCTGATCAATGTAACTGAGAAATAGATCTGGATTAACAATGTTTCTGCCACTATTCTTTCGAAGCAAAACTCCGGTATATTGAACTTGCCCCTCCTGATGCTCAACACGTTCACCATCCGCTGAACTGGAAGAAATGCCAGGTACACCTGACTGCGAGCGTCGAGACTCATCAAACGTTGAAGACAATATTCTGGATAAAGCGTAATAAGAGGATTCTGAACAATGGGCCAACCTGGCTCCGACTTTGTTACAGTTAAGATGTTTAGTAGAACTTCCGGAACTTGCAAGGCTTTCAAACCCGCTGCTAATAATACTTTCACAATTTTCGCTATCTGAATCAACCTCTGGAGTGAGTTTCTGCTTCATGGACTTCTTATGGTAGTTCTGTCGCAAAAAGAGACTGGAGGATCCATTCTTCAATTTTATATCATCACTCTTATCTAAAGTTCCGTTACTAGGAGGACTTGAGATGTTGGGATAAGAACCAAAATTGATTGGGCTTTTCGTTCCACTTGGCATAGTCGTGGAGAGCTGGGCTCCTTTCATTCGATTAGCTTTGATTCCTGCCAAGCGATGCGTCACGCTGAGTAATATATCTTTGATGGATGTCTTCGCTGAGCGATGATATATTTTATGGTCAGGATGGAGACTCAAGTTCTCCAAAGAAGTAATAGGAGTAAGTTCGGTTGTCGTCAACTCATCAATGTCTTCCGAAGCCACAATCAAGTTTGATCTTGACAGTTGATCGTTAAATTTACTCATGTACTGTTCCATTTCGCCGTAACTCATGTCCGAAGGGCTTGGCTTGTCTGAGGCTATGGTAAAAGGTCGATCAGGAATTGGGTACTTGCCATTGTCACGCTGCCTGGACTTGACTGCGTCTTTATTATTGTTCTTTGATATAGGAGACGGTGGTTGATGTTGACCAACTTGAAAGCTTCGTGGTAAAGAACCTGATTTTGTGCTCGGAGTTGCAAGATGCTCTCCTTGTTGTTTAAGCCAAACGGCTGGAAGGGTCGGAATATTGGCTTCAGACGATGAGGAAGAAGAATCTGATGTGAAGGAATTTGGGAAAACACCCGAATCACCGTGCGGAAGCGATGATTCGGACAGCTTGGATTCCGTGGGACTTCGGTGACGTTGTTGCTCCTTTGTTGAACACGTGAAGGAATGCGTATGCCGAATAGCTGGTTTACCGTTTGCAGTTTTGGATTCATTGCTTTCGGTTTCTTTGTTATTGCTTGGAAGATTAGCTCTTCTACTTGAATCATTACGACGGAAACTACTCCAAAGCAACGAGAATGGATCGTAGTGTGAAAACGGGCCATTTAATCTTCGGGATTTGTTTCCGGGATCCGAAACAGTTCGCTGAACATTTTTGGAAGATAGAACTAAGTCACCGTCTTTGGATTCAGCGTAAATATCCTCACGGCTATCTTCATTCATATCGGATGAAGATCCAATACCATTCGATGAGGATGACGCTTGGCTAAGATCTTTTTCCAAGAGGTTTTTGGACGGAATGCTCACTGAATCTTCAGTTTCCGCATCCGAGCCAGATTCATCACCTTCCTGGAGGCGTCGCTGCTGGTGTTGTGCCAAAGATTTCCGTAAATGGACCAATCTCTGTTTACTTAAGATTCTCTGGAACTCTCTATTTTGCATTACGAGTTGACCCACAATTTCTTCTACAGATTCCCTCCGCTCCTCAAGATTTGGCGATGAAGGGGTGTCTACTTCCTCCCCTCCTATTTCTTCATCAATGCTCTCCGCCGAATCGATAGTGAAGTGAGTGTTCTCAGGTGCTGGAGATATTAATCCTCCATTGCTTCTTCCAGAAGACCCTTTTATTCCGTTTAAGTAGAACCCAGGCTCGGATTTACGTCTCCATCCACTCAATTTCTTCACCTAAAAACAATAGAACGAGAACGCCCCATTGGCTTTAAGAGTTTTGAAAAATCTGCACAAATGTGTAAATCTCGGTTTTCTTAGAATAGAAATTTCATTAAAACTCTATATGATCCTTGGTTACAGCCTTATGTGTGCAAAATCTGCTTAAAAATTCACGAATCAGCCCCTTAATAGCGAAATCATTTTTGTGTTAAAAATTCGTGAGGTTGAGGATGAAACATAACGTTCAATTTTGAGAGGCGCTAGATAGCTAGTATTATTTTAGAGCTTGCGATGTGATGGCGTTATTGTTTGCATCATTCGGATATGAAGAGATTTTTGTGGCAGTGCATCAAAGGAAAATATCTAATCGAAAGGCTACAAAACTCCGGCAGAGAAAGTTTTTATATTATATGTTCCGATAACATAGAAACTTTCTTTCAAGCACTTTGTAAGTTGATGACTAAATTGGTAAAAGTGCTTCATCTGAAAGCGAATGATTCATAGGTTCCTCAGAGATAACCAAGTGCCGTTTTGTTGGCAATCATTCTCAGGGACATTTCGCTTTCCTATTCCTTTCACTCGGACTTTCCCTCTATGTCTAAATAAACTTTTGTGAAAGGAGGGTAAAAGGGAATGATGGATGGACTGCAACTGCACTACCGCTAGCTATTTAGGGTTAGCCTTTAATAAACCTTACCAATGGCTTTTCGGTGATTCCAGCTGGACAACTCGAAACACTCATTTCTCGATTCATTCCATTTCCAAACGTTTCTTCACGTTCTTGCCTCTCTCTTTGCTCTAGGCTCATAGAAATGTGGCTATCCATTGAACTTCTTCTATTATTTCTTCGACCAACGCTGAGAACCTGTCAAGGATATTAATAACAAACTAGAAATGAACTTCATAGAAAGCGGGACTAAAGAGGCACGAAGCAAAGCCCGGTCTCCATATTAATCTTCTGAATCTTTGAAAATTCGAACAAGTGACAAAAACTCCATAGTTCTATTCATCATCAGAAAACATACGGATCCTGCTGGACAAGCGACGAATCCGTAATCTGTTCCTAACTTCCCCCTCAATCCTCAGTTGGTTGGGAATAATAGCCAACTGTCTTTGCAAACCCATATTTTTTGCATACATTAGAAAACTAAACCCAAGGCGGGTTATCCGCCTCAAGTAGAAGCATCAACAGAAACATTTTTTCAGCATTTCAAATACCTCTTTCGAGATAATGGGACCATTCTTCCGGGTCCTCCGAAGCTTTGCCTTTAATGTTGACTCCGCTTTGCGACGGTCTTTTTCCTGTTTTCTCTTCTCCAAATACTCTGGCGCTGAATGTTGCCTCTTCGTTTGAACTTTTTCCGATAGGAATGACCCATCTGCTTGCAGAAACACACAAAAGACAAAAAAAAAATTAACAATGGAAATAGAAATGCGTAGGTTGAATTACACAGTCAGATTTTAATTTTTATAATTCTTCAGTTCATTTTCCCGTTCGTCTCCCGGGGAAGATAACGTTGCGTGAGCAGAAAGTGCCGAAAGATCACGATTATAACATTGAACGACGCCCAAGCAAGTATGTGTTAAATTCTCTTTCTCACGACATAAAAACCAGGATTTCTTTGAAGCATGAAGGCGAGACAAAGAAAATGAAGAATCCAAAGTCGTGACAAGGAGAGACTCCATTTCTGGACATGCTCCCTCCAATCATGGATATTGAAGCCAAGCAAGGAAGTGTTTTTTGTTTCGTGTTTTAAGATTCTAGTTTCTGGAATTTACCTTCTGGCCGACATTGTCCTAGTTCCATTACCAACTGCCGAGCATGAATTGCTGAAATAAAAGGACATTGTTCATCATTCGTTTTATAGCCCAGTGTGAAGTGAATTTGAATCTTTATTCCTATTAACTCTCTTTATATTGTCGTCTAGAAAATGTCGGACGAGATACGTATAAAAAATCACTCCGATTTGAGTCGTTGTTCGGTTTGAACATTTTCACCTCGGACTCTGACCTTAACTTTTTAGGTTCAAAGGTCATGAAAAGTCTTTGCAATATGAGAATCTCTCCAATAACTGTCTGCGCTGTTGCGGTTTTCAAAAGCCGAGATTTCATATCGGGTTAAAGAAATGTGATTTTTCCTTACGGATAACAGCATGGTAGTTCTCCAGAATAACCCTTTTCAGCTGCAACGTCCATTCTCTCTTCTGTTCACTATTCTTTGCCTAAAACATGAAAAGATGTGATAAAATTATCCAATCAAATAGCCTTATTTGAAGTTGTAAGGTTGAGCTGCAATTTCGAATGTCTTATTACCTGGAGTGTGCACTGGAGACGAGGGTTGTCGAAGGGAATGACATGGAAACTTAACAACTCCCCTAAATTCAAATAGTCAGAACTTAGTTGACGGAAGATCTTAGTAGACTTTTAGTACCAGACCGTCAAACTTATCACTGATGAATAATAAAATGGCCTTTCGAATTTATTGTTGAAAAAAACTGTATAATCTATTATTGACTACAGGGGGCCATCAAAGTACAGGTGAAGGTCAATGACATGGTCTCTGAAGGGAGGGGGTCCTTTACATCGACATAATTTTAGAATAGTATCATTTTGTTTTAATACTGGAACGGTTTGAATAATATTAAATTCTTTTAGGAAAAAATGCTTACCAGGGACACTTTCGATTAACATCAAGTTGGAGCACTGTTTTAGTTTTCGTCAGAAGTCACGCCATAAAAAATAACATGAAAAGAAAAGAACAGAAACGTTAAACTCCGCAGGACATCCAACGCAAAATCAAGATACAGAATAATCCTCGAAAGGACCTTGAGCGATAAACATTTGATCAAGGTACAATTTGTATTTAACCAGCCCCCATTGACACTATCTTCAATGTTTTCTTTTCCTCATTAACAATGGATTGGATGTCGTGTCAAAATTTCAAGTTGATTCAGCATTCAGTATTTTCTGAATAAGTACTTTTTCCAAGCTTTCACGGACTTCTAACGTAGCTTATAATAAAAAGTTCCAGATATCGTCATTGTAGAACTAATAAATTAAGTGAGCCAGAAACATTTCGAATGTCAAGACCTTCTGATCATTCCAGATTAAACTAAAACGAGACACTTTACAACGTAAATTCCACCCGGCTGGCTTTTCCAAACGACTTTGTCTTTGCCGACCAAATCTCGGGATGAGAGCTTCCTGGAGATCAAGTCCACTTCATCATTCAATTACATTATCAAGCATCTATATTTACTTTAGAGTCCACCGCGGCAGTCATCTAAAAACCGATTCTCGACGTACCATGATATGAGACTTAAATCCGAGGATTCCATCCTCCTTCTTCTTTGTAATTAGAAGCATCTTATCGAAGAGGAAGACATGGCGAAGTGCTTTGGCACCATAAACTCGAAATGTCCCTTCAGCGCACAGCTCTCCATATGTCGTCAAGTCCTCTCCCTTAAAAATTAAAAAAAAAACTGAATTATTCATCACCGCCACGCCAAATCATGCTAGTCACTTGCCACCCGGGAATTTGACCACCAGTTCAAGGAACCGTTTGCTAACGCTCATAATTCTTTCAAGTATTATTTTTGAGTATTGGCCTTTCAATCCTGATTTGGATAATACAAGGTGAACTTGACGATAAGTAAGAAATGAATGCAATTAAGTTTAAATAGTTAATGGTATAGATTTTGCAAAGAGACACACAAGGGGGGTCATCACTCATTTCCGTTAAAGAGACAATGACAGGCAGAAATTATGCTCATTTTCATCCGCACCAACGAGAACAAGCAAGCATCATCTCCTCTGCGTCCACTGTCGAGACGGAGGACAAGTCCAATATCAAATGTGGAAAGTTTAGTTAATAAGAACCAAAATGTCACAATGACAGAGACACAATCGCTGACCTCTCTTTGTGTAAAAGTAACATTGGACTCTTTAATAACGGTTTCGTAGCCAATGCCTTCAGTTAACCTGGATTCATACACAATTTCCCTATACACAAGCAATTCCATTATTATATTTCCATTAATGGTTGGACTTTAAATGAGATCAATCTTGTGGTCATGGTCATTCATTTCGCGACCTCTAAATTCAACACAGATCTAATCATAGTTCTCCACTGTTTTCGCCTTTCCATCACAGCGATCACACAAAATTTTCTTTTTTCAAAGTTTACATTATTTTTGCCTTCGAAGTTCTTGTAACGGTTTGAAAATATTTTGGACAGATCTTTGTTCATTATTTCTGAACAGAAACCATGTGGAATTTTCAAAAGGAAATATTCTCCCTCTGAACATTTCAACTGTTAAGTAAATATTCATGGCATCTCTGTTTTATGCGCGGGATGTGCATGACTCAGGAGAGCAAACAAGAAAATTCATATAAGACAAAAGGATGAGGATGACTCTGTCCAAAAGGGAATTTGATTCTCCGCCATTCCATTACAATTTCATCATCTCCTGAAAAGTGAAAAGAGCCGTTTACTGTTTTCTATTATTTATTAAATAGTCGAGGAAATGAATCTAACATCCAAAAGCCCCCCATTTATCCCAGGTTCACTTTTCCAAGTCACATGAAATGGAAGCCATTCCTTTTGTATTAATACTGCATCCTGTTTTGTTTATTCCATCGACCAAAGCTAAACTTTCGTTTTTTGTTAAATTCTCTGGATAGAAAACTTTTCTCTTCCTTCGAAGGATTAACTTTTCATAAACTTTGAAATTGAAAATCTGAAATCCTCTTATGTCATTCGCTTTCCGTGAACGTGATTCTCCTTCGAGTCATCTTTGTAACTGGAACTCAAATGAGCGACAACTTTAAAAAGTAACTAAACTTTTAAGGTTGTTGCAACCAACAAAATGACTTCTTTGCCCTCGCGAAGAATAACCTTGAGCTGTTAGACTTAAGACTTAGAAACGTGATCTTTGAAGATTAGTTGATGAAATGGTCCTTTTTGCCTCCTTTAGAAGAGTATCCATCTTTTCTGAGAAAGGCGGCACATGTCAGGCAACTGCAGATTTCTGAGCGATGATGTGGGAAACTTTGAAATGAGGCGTCACACCGAGTTGATGATGAGTTTAGCGTCATGAATGACTCCACGACATGAATGAATTTTATGTAACTTGGTGCTGATTGGTTCAACGAAACATTTTCGGGTTAACCTTACCTGCCAACCGTAGAGTAGAGATTGAATCTCCTGGACTCGCACAGCATGTTCATGTCTCCGCTTCATGTCGTTGATGTGATGAGCAATATTCGTCATGGCTGACAAGGCTTCAACAATTGCTGTATAACCGTCCTCATCGCCGTCGTAATGTTTTACAATATTCTGAAAAATAAATACAATTAATTTGATAGTAGGCATTACAAGATCATGCTACAGGAGTTTACCAACTTCTATCTCATATTGCGGAATTATTGAAATAAATTTTAAAATCTGATTTTAAATTACGATTTATGATGATGACAACATCTCCAATTTAATTTTTCAAATTGCTTAAACTACTAACTAATCGGCACCCATTACCGCATCCTTGTTAAACCGTAAATCTTGGCCAGAAACAATTTATGTTTACATATTAAGGTGCATTAAATTAGTGACTAGTAGGCTTTAGGCTACAAATGAAGAATAAATAATTTAGCCTGAAAGGTAATATTGTGTTTACCATACGAAATTGAACGGAATATAATCGTGATAGTGTCTTTTGTATTTTTCGTTAAGCTACAATAAATTGAGAGCAGCAATAGCCGGTGTAAACTATGTTTTAACAGTCTAGTGCATCTTTAATTATTGTCCTCTGGTACTTAATCTAAAAGGTTAATGTTACCTGCAAAAGGAGATGATATTTGAGAATCCTTTGTACAGGTTTGAGAAGATAGGAACCAAGGGGCAAGGAATGGCCCAGTGACGCTTGTCGCTCTCGAAAATATTTAGCAGATTGCTCCTGTCGCATCATATTTGTCAAAATAAACATTGTCCTAAAGAGAACAATGAAATTAAAACCAAATTAATGCGACAATAAATTCAATCAACGTTTTACACTAACTTAAATTACGATTTAATGACCATTTTCATAAACTGCTAAATACATCTGGATGGAATTGAAAATAGGGTAACACTTAAAATAAACAAAAATATTTTAAGCGCTAGCGCAGTCTGGGTTTACGATCCCTTGATTAAATTCAACCCCCTGTAATTTGTCTTTGTCACCTTCCACGGTGTTACTTGTCCAAGCTTCCCCAAATTCCCCATGAATACGACA
>JABASL010001589.1:0-10558 GCA_019775825.1 Neanura muscorum
GTGATAGAGCCAAGAACCAAGTCAAGGGTAATGAGAAGAAAAAAAGCACTATTCGATTGGATGGCACTGCTGTAATGCTCCGTTGAGAAGTCCAGTTGCAGAGCGCTATTCAAAAGCGCTATTCAAAAATGATATTCGAAAGCTCTATTCTAAAGCTCTATTCAAAAGCTCTGTTCAAAGGCTCCATTGAAACAAACTGTTGGAAGGCACTACTCAATTGGATAGCACTGCTGGAACGCTTATTGGATTGGAGGGCTCTGCTGGAAAGGTCTATGCAAAAGTATACAATTGCAAAAAGTATGTCGAAGACTCGGGGCACGAAAATGAGGGGACCTTGAAGAAGCTGGTGTTGACCCCAGCCGACGACAGATCGCTGTTGTCACAAGCTCAAACCAATGAGAGGTTATTGTCCCAGGATTTGGAATGAACACAGAGACGTCCGTCTTGGTTGACGTCCAAAACCGTCCCCAATAGTGATATCAATATTCACAGTTTTGTATAACCCCAAAAGAGCCATTACTTGAAGCTAAGAATTACGTAAAACTGTTTTTATTAATTGAAGCCGTACTACAAAAAATGTGTGCAAAAATTCTTGCACTAAAGTATGCAATATTGTCAACGTTATAATGAACCATAAGTTTCAACCTACTACACTATAAAAATATGTGCCAAGAATTTTTGCGACAATATCGTTGCAGCTATTCAATGAACCATAAAAACTTTGCATCCGCACTTCCATTCTCTTTTGCAATTTTTCTAGCTGGCTTCTAAATTTATCACAAAAATTCTTTTTGGGTTGCATCACCTTTATTCAGCGTCTGCCTTAATTTTGCAAATTGTCAAAATATAGCTTATATTGGCAAATAGTTTGCAAATATTTGCTTTCAATTTCGGTTTCTCTTTTTTTTGTGACCACAAAGTGAGTTTTTCCTTCCGGAAAGTCATAAAATTTCGGCCTTGGGAAAGAGCTTGGCTGCTTAGCCAATCTTCAAAATGAAACGACACTCAAATGCAAGAACCACCAAAAACATCCGTTTTGAAAATGTCGCAAGATTGTTGCGTCAAAAATGATTACTTTTCTTTAACATTAAATTTTACGGCTTACAAAAATTTCCTGGACTAGAATGACATAATTATTTGCCAGGACTGTGTCATAAAAATTTTGTGTCATAGCGAAATCCTTTAGTTGAATGGCAGCAGCAGTTCTCATCAACTCACAGAAATATTTCACTTGAACTTTTGGTAGTTCCCAAGCTTAGAAAAAACTTTTACAAGGATAATTTGAGAAGTCCAAACTCAATTTCTCTTATGAATGGAGGGCGCAGTCAAGCACACAAAAATTAATTTTCACGACACATTTCTATTCTAAAAAGGTCACTCTAAGGAATCAGTTCCAACATTTTTAGCTTAATATTTGACTAGAAACCAATGTCAACATAGATTAAAGAACATCTAAACATGACCTTTGACCCTTTTTAAATTTTGACCCAGTTTAAAAATATCTCTCGACTTTAAAAAAATTGATTCCAAACAAAAATGGAAAACATTTGTAAAACAAGAAATTTTTTTTTGAATGACGTTTGACCTGAACTTGAAATCATTCACGAATTTTAACCTCTCATCACCAAAACTTAGTCTGAACTAAAAACCTCGCCCCGACCTTTGACCTTTCTGAAGGCTCCCTCAAGGTGATATTCGACCCTCTAATACAGTTCTTAACCAAATCCTGAACTTGACCTTCTAATGCGGGTCTTAAAACCAAATCCTGAACTTCACTCTCTAATACAGTAATGCTAAATCATGAACTTGACCTTTGAACCTGGGATTCAACCTGGTTTAACCTTAATCTTTGGTCTGGTACAAGGATTCCGAAGTTTAATTTAAAGCTCTGCAGCTTCCTTCTTATAATTTGACTTCTGACCTTCACTGACACATTCCACAGTTATAATCATAAGGATGCTGGTGATGCTTGACCTTTAAACTTGACCTTGAACTAAAAACCTTTCAATTTGACATTTTTAACAAGCATCATCGGTTCTCTGGCTCATTTTTGTGAGGCGATAAAACATTTTTAGAGCTTCAGAACCCTAAAATGGAGCCTAAAAATAAGGCGGCTGATTTTTGAAAAGTTAAAAATCGTTCGAACAGAAAATAAACAAAAGTTGAGAAGAATTTCCAATTTCCTTTTTCGCCTGGCTGCTTGCCCGGCAGTTTTGATTTTGCAAAAGTTAGTAACAAATTTGGATTGGATGGGAGAAAAGGGGCGGGGTGAAAGGAAGCGTCGTGCATTGAGGCTGAAGAGGACAAATTTGGATTAGATGGGAGGAAAGGGGTGGGGCGAAAGAAAGCGTCGTGCATTGAGGCTGAAGAGGATGATGATGATCAGTTACATGCTTTATTAAGCGTAAAGGAAATTTTCCAACAAAAGTCCTGGCCTCTCAAAAGGTGATGGCGACCCAAGCGTGACCTCGAACTTTTTCCGGATTACATTTCCGAATTTCCCTAAGAGAAAGTTGGTGAAAGTGTGCTCGAAAATTTACGGTAACCCACTTTCAGCTCTTGAATTTACTCAAAGCAATTCATGCAAAAGGGAAGCAACCATTGCAGCAAGGAAGCCGTGTACGAGTGAACAATAGAGAAAAGACAATGGAAAAGAAGCACAATTCAACAAGGAAAAAACGATTTCGTTTTTCCTTCCTTTGCAAAAACAAATTTGAATTTTACGATGTGCTACATCTCACAAAAATAGAAGAAACTCAAAGAAAATGTTCATGCTTTTCTTCCACAATCATTATTTCAACAATCAAGAGAATTCAAACACAAATTTTAAAAATTAAAGTGTCACAATTTCTAACAAGTCTTTGACATTTTTTAAACATTTATTTAAATACTAGCCAAACAAGCCCTTTTCTGGGACGGGCCGGATACTTCAAAAGTAAAATAATATGTGTGCCAATATCCATCCCGCCTTGGAAAGGGATTGTTTGGCTAGTCTAAGTAAATGTCAAATGTTTTAGTATTTTTGGGAAGATCGCTCGCTCGCCACCTATTTTGTTTAAACTACTCTTTGTTGGACACCTCTGCGTTGAGCAGAGTTGTGTTTGGGTTATTTGAAGTTAAAATTACGCGAAAGAGTTATTGGCTGCAACGTGCGTTTTCTTCCTTTGAAAAGTTTGTTGGTTGTAAGGCAGGAGACGCTATGCGTGAGAGGCTCCCTCCGGTGAGAGAAGATGGAAACTGTCACTATGTGACTTAAAGCTTGATAGGCTCCCCTGGTGAGAGAAAAGCGAATCTTTCAAATTAATAATTTCTTTGGTAATTATATATATTAATAATTTCTTGTTTTTTTCCAAAATTAATCGTATAAACTTGAAGCCAGAAATTTGTGAACCACCTAAAAATCTAAGAAAAGAATTGGCAAACTACGTAAAACCTGAATCGGACCCAAACAAAATTGAGTTGCAACGAAAATCTGAAGTGCCATAAGCCAAATCCTGTATGTAAAATACCAAGGATGGACAAACCGTTGAGAGCTAGCTTTAAAGAAATTTTGCAATGACAAAAATTAAATTTATATAGCGAATACAAGTAAAAACTTCTTCGGGTCAACTGTGGTTTTCATAATTTTCTTTAAGTTTAGTTGAATTTTGCGAATTTATTTTTACTCTAAATTTTAAAAAAAGAGTTTGACGTGATTAAACTGCCCTTTAACTGTGACTTATTTTTCGAAATTGAGTTTGTATTTATTAACGTTGAGATAAAAATTTATAAAATATTCCATAGGTTATAAAAATTATAAAAAATTATATAAAAAAAACTTTTCAAAATGGCTTTACTAGACTTCAAATCCCTTTTTTGCGTCGTTAGTGCAAAAAAGGTGCTTGTGATTGTCACCTTAACTCGAAAGTGACTTGTGTCAAAAGACTACTGGATGTGAAGGATTTTGGGGGCAGGGGAAAGTTGCTGAGGCTCCCCTTATGGTATTGCCATCCAAGATGGAAGATGGAAGAACGTTTTCTTAAGATTTGGTTTCTACGGAGCTTCATCTAAAAATGGAGAAAAGGGCATGTGGGAATGGATAACGAGAATCAACAAGTTGTCGAGTTTTTTGAGCGTTCAACTTTGGAGCGATGCGACCCAGGAGCCGACACTTTCTCCATAACTTCCTTTTTACTTTACCCCCGAGTGAAAGCAACTAAAACTGAACAACACACCAAATTCAAATTCTGCTCAACATCAAATCCACTCAGCTTCCCCAACAATTTCTTTCAGTTTTTGTCAAAACAGAAACAAAAGATACACAAGTCAGAATCGTCCACAAACCAAGGAGAAAGAAGTCAGCTTTATTTACGTTCATATTCTTTTTCAAAAAAATTCTAAAATTTCTAGGAGAAATTTATGTTTCTTGTTCCTAATTTTTACCTATCCAAATTTTGTGTTAATTCCTCATATAATTTAAATAGAAATATTTGACGACGTCTCACTGATACTAATTTTTCAACAAGAAAAAATAAAATTTCAGAAATCTTTCAAAACTTGAATCTTTGTAACCGCACAAAATTAATTTTTATCGTAATTATTTGTATCAAATTTTAGCAGCACTAAAACTACCAAAATTCGTGTACAGCTTTCTCCATTTTTTTTACAAATCGATTTCCTGAGCCAGCATAAAACAAATATTTGGATCACCCTTTCCTAGACACATCCAAGTTAATCCAAGAATTAACTCAGATTAAAATAAAAGACTTTCACTTGTTCAAAAAATGAATTCGAGAAAAGTGAAAGTGGTGAAAGTTGTACATGCTCTGACTCTATGATAGAGTTTCTAACAACAAAGAAAAACGTATACACAAATGTGTTTTTGTCTTGTCAAGAATAAAAGCCACTCAAAATTTTCAGACTTGTCGTAAGTAATTAAACAACATTTCCAGGTTTATTGAAGAATCACAACGTGGATAACAAATTTTTCAAAAAAATGTGAAAAAAAAACTATCAAATTGAAATGTAAAATTTCTATTAAAGGTTTTAGCAAAACAATCCCATTCATAATTGCTTTCACTTCTATTCAATATTCTTGTTGAATGAGTAATTAAAATTTGGTTTGAAGTCTTTTGAAGAGAAAGTGGAGAAAGTAAGATGATTTTTAATTGATTTAAGTCGAGTGTCAGAAGGAGAAATATTTTAGAGTTCACTTTCACTTACCATTCAACAACTTTCACTTCCTCATGCATTCCCTCCTCATTATCCAATTCCTCTTTCAACAGAATTTAAATACGCCCAACATCCTGATTCCCAACAAACTCCCGCCTCGCTTTCACTCACTTTTAACAAGAAACTTTAAACAAACTTGTCCAACTTTCTCTTCAAAACTTGTGAAACACTACCCTACATTTCTTCAGGATCACAAACTGTCTTTCCCAACTTTTTAAAGCATGTTAAAAAAGCAAGTATTTTCTTAAAAATTATTTTCACTATCTTCAGCAGCTCAAGAAATCAGAATCCCAAACTTGATGTGGGAACTCGTCAAGTTGTAAATTAGCTCCTTACACAAACATTTTTTTTCCTGTGTCACTTAACCCCTTCAACGGTCACAAATCACAGGAATCATAGTTAAGAATCTTGGTAACTGGGTTTTTGAATCCGGAGAATAAAAATTGGTTCTAACAATTCAAATTCCGAATACAAACTTTCTGATTACGGAATTTTGGATGTCAAGAAATTGCAAACCACAGTTTCAAGATTCCAATGGGAGTATTTGATGGTTGAAATGCGCCTTTGGGTTTGTTATCGTCTATGTCGAGAACTTTTGTGGTTAACTCAACCATGTATTTTAAATTAATTGAGAATAGAATTATTAAATTAAAGTGACCGACTGCCTGTGACGTGCCTGTGAAGTGGAGGAGCGACCGCTCTCTTCAACAGTTCAAAAGCAACTGACGGCTGGAGTGGCTCACTTTCTTCAAAATACAAAAAGAGCCAACGCAATCCATTCAATGAAAACAATGGGGCGAACGGACGGCTGGAGTGGCACACTTTGCACAAAATACAAAATGAGCCAACGCAATCCATTCCATCAAAACAATGGGGCGATTTTCGATTTTTCCCTATTTTTTTGAAATTTTTGCAACTTCTAAACAAAAAATTTCTTGTGTGAATTAACATAGTAAAATCGGGTTTCGCGAAGGGACCACCCTCCCCCTTGAAACTTTTTTTTTAAAATTTCCACTTCACAACGCATCGGAAATGTATTGAGCGTTCACAAAGTACACGCCTAGAGGTCAAATTTTCATCCCAACTGTGTGAATTGAACACAGTAATACTCAAAATTAAAAAATTATAAACCGGCGTCCAATTCAGATCACAAAATTCATTTACACAAAAAAAAATTAATCGCTCTTAGATACAATTTAACTTTATGGTTTTATTCCATTTATTTCCAAATTCACACTGATAAGTCCCCATAAGAAACTGCCCATGGAAATTTTCGACCAAATTTTTGTATTCATTTTTCTGAATTTAATATAATGATATTTAAAATTTATGATATTTATATTTATATATATTTATATTTGTTTTTTTATTGAAATTAAAATTTGTGAAACTTTAAATTTATAGTTGTGAAATTTTTGCCGATTTCCCAAATTTTTTTAGTTTTCGTCTCCAATGTCGGCAATAATTGAAGAAAAGTTAGTTGTACGCTTCATGGATTCTAATTTTTGGTGAAGGATTTTTTGTCCAAAAATATTTCGTATACCGCACGGACGATTTTTATATGATAAACTTGTATTAATAACTCAAGGACCGTGGAATTGAAATCAAGGATTTTTATACAACATAAAATGGAATTGACAGGCATAGCTGGGCAATTTGCCCTACTGCCCTATGCCCTACTAGTGCCCTACTGCCCTGCTGCCCTACTATAGTAAAGCAAAAAGTAGGGGTAGGGCAAAAAGTAGTGGCAGGGCAGTAGGGCAAAAATTTATGAGTAGGGCGGTAGGGCAAGATTTTGGGAGCAAGGCAGTAGGGGTGTAGGGCGGTAGGGCAGAACCTCATGAGTATGGCAGTAGGGGTATAGGGCGGTAGGGCAGAACCTCATGAGTAGGGCAGTTGGGCAAATTGTAATGGTAGGGCGATGGAAGAAAAGTAGGGGAAATACCAGTTTTGTTGATAGCCTGATTGGTTACTCGTATTGTAAAATTTAACTGAACTTAATTGTGATCGTAGTTAACCAACCACGCTTCATTGTTTTCACCTGTAGAGGTAATTTTAATCCCAACGATCCAAAGTACCCTACACTTGATTGATAACTCGTCTTGTAAAATTTAACTGAACTTAACTGTGATCGTAGTTAACCAACCACGCTTCATTATTTTCACCTGTAGAGGTTATTTTAACCCCAACGATCCAAAGTACCCTACACTTGATTGATAACTCGTCTTGTAAAAGTTAACTGAACTTAACTGTGATCGTTGATAACTAACCACGATTCATTATTTACACTTGTAGAGGTCATTTTTAACCCCACCGATCCAAAATACCCTACACTTGATTGGTAACTTGTCTTGTAAAAGTTAACTGAACTTAACTGTGATCGTAGTTATCTAACCACGATTCATTATTTACACTTGTAGAGGTCATTTTTAAACCCACCGATCCAAAATACCCTACACTTGATTGGTAACTCGTCTTGTAAAAGTTAAATGAACTTAACTGTGATCGTAGTTAACTAACCACGATTCATTATTTTTTCCTGTAGAGGTAATTTTTAACCCCAACAATCCAAAATACCCTATACTTGATTAGTAACTCGTCTTGTAAAAGTTACTGGACCCGATTGTGATCATAGTTAAAGTTAACTACGATGAAATTTGAAAATAATGAATCATGGTTAGATAACTACGACACAGTTAATGTATCTAATTCTCGGCTTCAACATTATCTGCGTACCGTAGCAGGGCAATTTGCCCTACTGCCCTACTGCCCTACTATAGTAGGGCAAAAAGTAGGGGTAGGACAGTAGGGCAAGGTTTCATGAGTAGGGCAGTAGGGCAAGCATTCGTGAGTAGGGCCGTAGGGTGGTAGGGCAGGGGTCCGTGAGTAGGGCAGTAGGGCGGTAATGCAAATTGTTAAGTAAAGCAGTAGGGCAGTAGAGTAAATTGCCCAGCTATGTTGACAGGTAGTAAAAAATATCCCAAAATGTGGGACATTGCAGGGTAACGAATTTTTGTCCCAAATCTTGAAGTAATCATAAATGTTAACAAATCAAAGAAAAATTGAAACCGGGTAGGTGCAAAAAAACTGCCGATACTACGACCAATTTTTCACGACTTGGTATCTTAACATCCCGATGTGAAATGACCTTGGTGTAGTGACCTCTCACTTGATCTTAAATTTTTTTTGTCCGCATGAGCACATCTACTATCGGTTTAAGCTTTATGTTCCGCAATTTGTAGCACTGGTTATAATAGTAGTCCAATCTGTATGCCACATTTTCGCTCAAGTATTTCCAAAATGAGGTCAGTACTATACAGGTGTTAACTATTTGCAAAAATTTACAATGTTGCGAATTACATTTTCATAGGTCTTTTCAGCAAAAGGTCTAATGTGCAACAATACAGGCATATCTAAAATGGTTTAAAAATTTTGGTTGGCATGACATGAATTGCAAATATTAATTTTCCTACAAACCGTTTACAAAATTTACCGGACAGAAAGAACCCGTACAGAAGGGACCCATACAAATGGGACCCGGATAAAAGAGACCCAGACGAAAGGGACCTAAGGCAAAAGGGTTCGCACACAAGAAACTTCATTTTTAAATATATTTGAACAACTCGATAACGCTCAGAGTATTTAACTGTACCTTAAGTTTAACTCCGCTCTCGTAGTCTGAGTGGATAGGGCATCACGCTGTTCAGGAGTGGGCGGTGGTTCGAGCCCAGCCGTCGCCTCACATGTTGGTGGTTTTGCCTGAAAGTGTTTCCAACCAAACTTGTGCGGCTGGGGTGATTCCCCCGTGATTCTTTGTTGAAGACAACGGCCTTCAAAGGGTATACGATGACCAATCAAATGCAGTTAGAAAGATAAGGATGAAGTGAAATTACGGTAAAAGAGCCTTGCCCATCCCCTAGCAAATGTCCACGACTTGCCATGATTTGCTGTCACTCAAATAAATACGAAATATACCTCCGATGCCTGAGAAAGTTGAAGTTCAAAAGTTTTGAAATTTCTTTCCAACTTCCTGGAAATATTTTCCTACATTTTATGAATCTTGGGTGCAACGGGAATGAGTTCCTTGCTTTCACTGTGATAACAATAATCGTTGAAAGTGAACTTTGACCCTTGAGGATCGAGCAGTAAAAATTGAGAACTTCCTAAGGAGCCAGAAATGACAAATCAGATTTATTAAACAAATCTAAACAAATTCTCAAAACATCCAAACTGCTCAACACTGGAAAATATAATGAAGTTCTCTCAGTCAAATTTCCAATCTATAAATTACCAAAATATATTTTTTTTTATATTTAAATTGAATTTTTTTATTAAAATTAATTAGAACAATAAAAATTGAAGATTTAAATAACAGCTTCTTAAATAAAGGCGTTTATTTTAAACAATAACGTTCTTTTTAAATAGAAACACAACATAAAGATTGTAATATTAATAAAACCTTGAGCTAATAAAAGACAAATAAATACATTTTGTAATTCGAGATTAGCGTCTTTTTTAGAACAGCGTTTTTAAAGCAGCGTTTTTTAAAACAGTGTTTTTTAAAAGAAAACAAGAATAAAAGAAACAGCTATTTCTTTTATAATGTCGGTTTCTTATTTAAAAAATTAGTATTCATCGCAGGGTTAATTTAAATAACGAAACCACGGGTAGTTTTTTTTATACCCTCCAGCCTCCAAAATAATGTCAAGAAAGAAAGTTGAATAACATTAATATAATTTAATAATTTTTAATAATTTAATAATTTATATACTTTATAATTAATTAGATTCAGACTAGCTATTTGTAGCACCGCCTATATGGGCCTCAAGCCCTGAAAACTGCAAAGGGCTCTGGCAAAATCGCTGATTTTCCAAATGACTGCAAACCTAAACAAATTCTGTAGAAAAAATAGACGCTGAGGGTGACCCAGGAGTGTGAATAATTTGTAATGATATGTCATCCCTCCCTTTGCACTCATTTAATACCACGTCGTTGGAATCGCTGCTGCTGCCAGTACACCGCTCATTGCTCCCATCGCTGTGGTTGCTAACATAAGGTACGTGACCCCATTCATCGCTGTTGTTAGTATGGCGGCTTCCATTTTCTTTGCGAGAAGAGGTTGGTGACCCTTTACCCGAAATAGCGGCAGTGCTTTTCACGGTTTTCTCCCCACGTATAACTGCATGGCCCTTGATGAGGTGTTCCTCAATTCGTGTTGTTTGCGTTGTAGATTTGAGTGCCCATGGGCTTTTTGCGAAAAATGCCCAGCCCAGCCCGTCCTGGGCTGGGCAGGGCATATTATAGCGTGGGCATGGGCTTTCTGGGCAATTGAAATCGGAATGCACAT
>JABASL010001590.1:0-10555 GCA_019775825.1 Neanura muscorum
CGACCATTAAATGAAGTATAAAATAGTAACAAATTTGTCTATATGTTCACATTTTTTTTACAAATTATATTATATTTACAGATTATCGATTTAATTATGTATTTGTATAATACTAATATAATATTGTAATAAATCATTCTCGTATTATTCTAATATTTTTTCCATAATTTTTATGTTTATGTTACAAAAATATATATTGTATTACAAAATGGTTAATTTCAGGGTACGGAAGTGGACGTGCTTGAGTATGCTTGTGCCGGACTGGTTTGTCCTCTATTCGTTCTCTGCTTCTATTGGTTGCTGGCTCCTTGGTTTTATTGCGTTTCAAAGGCGACCTTTTCGTTCACTTACTCCCAGGGTTTCGAAGAGGACGGACCATCCAATCTCGTCTCTTAGTTTTGTTATAGCGAGTAGTATAGAGTCTCAACCTTGAATTTCTTTGCACTACTTCTGCTTTACTAAACCATCGACGACGTGACGATAAAGTGTGACAGTCATCTCTTAAGTTCTCAAGTTGAGGTCATTTGTAATTGAGTCTCCACGTATTGTTCATTATAAGGTGAGTCATTACACTTAATTACGCACTTTCTATTGATTAGTACAAAAATGACGCATACAGTGGTTGAGGGGGTTGATAGTCCTGTTTCTACGAATCAAAATGGCGTCAGGAGTATGAGGAAAAGAGATGTTTAGTTTTACCCCATATGTTTGAGTTACGTCATCTCATAGTGCAAATAAGTCTAACTTCATTTGGATTATTTGATTTCGATTTCCGTTTCAATCATTAACGTTTCGTTTCGTTTCAAAATCCGTAAAATGTGACATGGATTTCAAAAAAGTTAACTTGATTTTCTGATGTGTTATGACGTAGTAGGTATCGTAGTAGTAGGTACACTGCATCTTCGATAACTATTAACTCCAAGTTAAAAGTTTGTTCAACATTAAGCCTAGTTAATGGTGGTCCACGTAAACGTTACGTATGTACGTAAGGGAGCCCCTAATAGTTGGATACCTAGGATACTTGCCTAGGTTTAGTTTAGNTAATGGTGGTCCACGTTTACGTTACGTATGTACGTAAGGGAGCCCCTAATAGTTGGATACCTAGGATACTTGCCTAGGTTTAGTTTAGGTGTATGTTTAAGGTATCCTAGGTCTAGGTGCCCTGGGCAAGTATCTTAGGCAAGTCTTCTAGGTATTCTAGGCAAGTTTAGGTTTTAGTTTAGGTTTTAGTTAAGGTTTAAACCTATACCTAGGCAAGTATCCTAAACTAAACCTAAACTTAGGCAAGTATCCGAGGTATCCGACTATTAGGGCCTCCCAGTTCGTAATATGAAGCTGGTGTGGGCGAGGTGAGGGTGACGTACATGTTGTTGGAATGCATTAGAGGTACTTATACTGTAGTGACTCCGTTTTCGAAAGATTTTCGGTTTTCACAAAAATTTTCGCATGTTAGATTAGGGTTAGGTGTAGGTAAACCTAAACCTAGGCAAGTATCCTAAACTAAACCTAAACTTAGGCAAGTATCCGAGGTATCCGACTATTAGGGCCTCCCTGTTCGTAATATGAAGCTGGTGTGGGCGAGGTGAGGGCGACGTACATGTTGTTGGAATGCATTAGAGGTACTTATACTGTAGTGACTCCGTTTTCGAAGGATTTTCGGTTTTCACAAAAATTTTCGCATGTTAGATTAGGGTTAGGTGTAGGTCAGGGTTTAACTCACAAACTCCCACGCAAAAAAAAAAAGGCAAATTGTTGTTAAAAATTGCTTCTAACCGACCGTTTATATTTATATCGGTTGGGGAGGAGGCTAGGTTCCGCTTAGCACGGACACATCTATGAACGTAATATAAGACCTATATACGTTCATACGTCTGATCTGAATTGATTAGAGTTCATTTAATTATGTCGTGTATGTAGCTTCAAGCCAAACAAAAACGCCCCCATATCCCGTCTTTTTTTCTTTAAGTTTTGGGCCGTTAGTTTCCATGACAGCGTGACGCGAGTATTTGCAATTTTTGTTTACAATTTCTTTTCTTTTCTTTTTCAGGTAAATCCATTTGGTAATTTCAATCTCATTTTACCTTGAGTTCAGGAGTGTGGTCTCTGGGATTTCAATCAGTTGGATTGATTGAGGTATTTTGTAGAGAAGGTCAGAGTGAGAATATTTGTTCACGCTAGCTATCGAATACAATTTTTGTTCGAGATACCGTAAAAGTACGGTTGGCGTTCCGATTCATCATCACCTGTTCTACATTTTGAGGACCGTGTCGTTTCGACTGAGTACCATGAAGGCCCCACAGTTTCCAGCAGGAATTACAGGTGTTCCGTTTCTGTCCAAAGATTCAAAACCGATCTCAAAAATCCTGTCCAAGAAAGCCCCTTCTACTTCCACCCTGTTGAAACAAATTACAGAAGCAACAAACAAGCGTAGAGCATTCAGGAAGAAAACACACTGTAGTGATCTTCGAGCAGAAGCAATTCTTTCAAACGTGATACGTATGGCCAAAAGCAACTTAGCGCGACGACAGGAAGAGAAGCGGCTAAAGGTCAGGAGTTTCTCATACCAACTCAGTATAACTAGTCAAACCTTTTCCTGTTCCGGATCTTCCGACGCTGACTTCCTCTGCAAGGCTCAAATTCCATCGGAAGAAGTGGAAGGTCAATTCAAATCTCGAATCATAGAAAGTCTTGATTCATTTTTCCAAGGCCTCAGCCAAAACGACTCCTGCAGCGTTTCCGTTTAATAGACTCTTCGGCTTCATAACTGCTCAATTGAGAAAAAACCAGCGTACCGGACTGACCCGACTAAGGATTCTCGGGCGTTCTCTTACTGTGATATTTGACGTCGTCGTCGTACTTATATTTCTTTTGTCAGCCATAGTTTCGTATACAGCATCCATTCCTAAATAGCCGTTTGTAAAGTATTGTTAAGGAATTTATTATATCGAAAATGAAACATATTCTAAACGACATATTTTGTATTCAATTTATTTTAGTCTAATTGGTATGAATGCTGTTTGTCTAACTTGATTTTGAATCCTTGCAGTATCTTCCAACTTGGGAATGCCGGGTTGGCTGTCACCTCGTCCTCTTGGGAGTTTAAGTCAGGTACCCGGGCCAGGAATTCAGTCATTCGAGCTATTTACTTTATTGAAGCATTCGGCGGTATGAATCGTAAGGTTGACCCAATAATTTATTGTGGGGAATCGGGAAACGGGGTTTGAGTTTGAGCTCTAGGCGTGGTACGTTCATTGAGAAGGATGGTGCAATGTCGGTGTCGATCTCGATGGTATGGTGTTCTGGTCAGGAGAACCTTCAGCGGTTAAGGCGTTGTCAACACTTATACAATCTTAAAAACAAGATGAAATAACGTGTGGGAGTCACTGAACGCGTGGGAAGTAAGAAATGACTACAGGTTATCACACAGTCACAATCTTAATTTATTATGGGGAAAAAGCTAATTGAATAATTAGGGGGTGGGGTATGCCTAATGTTTTTTGAATTTGAGGTTTTAGAATTCGTTACTACACGGTGTCACTATTCCCACGGTCTGCGGTATTATGTAAGGTCCAGGTTCAACATGGAATTTTGAAATAATCTGTTCTTGGTTTGACTTAATTTTCCTTTGGCCCAAACTCAGGCATCAATCTGTAGCCGCGTGTCGTTCCATCTCTATGTTTAAAAAACTATTTTTTTTATCTTTAAACTTGAAGTCTGTCTAAAGTTACAATTCTGATTTTACAAGGCTGATCCTATGCGAAGCATCCAGGTCAAATCGAGGGAGTCCTGAGTCCTCACCTCGCATCGATAAGTTACAATTTGGAAATGGGTAAATTGCAAAGAAAGAGACGGGGATTGAATTCTAATTCACGAGTCACGACAACCCTACCGACATTTTGACGCTTCCCTGTACTCACATTTCAAGGTTTATTTGGGTGGTATTTAACAGCCTTTAGCTATATTTAGCTTATTTGGGTATAACTGCGATGCGTTTTGTTTTTGTCTGATAAGTTTTAAGGTCAAGGTTCTCGGGAGAATCATCTACAACGAGATATTAGTAGTCACAAAAGCTTCTGCGGTATATGGATTTGAAAGGTAGTTTGGAAATGGAGAAATGTGGTTTGTTGATAATACTAACATTAACAATGTTAATAATTTGAGGTGCTTAACTGCGTAGTTGGAAGTATTTTTGAGTTAATTACAGCCGTCGGATTGATAACACTGTTGGTGATGTTTGAGAACTGAGAATCTTCAGGTCAACCCATAACGGGTCATTTTTGTCAGTAATTGAACAGGAAGTTGATACAATTATACAATATTACATCTTTATGAGGTCAAAAAATATTTTCTTTTGTCATGTCAAAGGTTACACGAGGGCATTGTGGATTTTCGTTTTTATAGAACTTGGAGTTGGTGAAGTTTTGATTTTTTGTTTACTCATAAGTTTTAATTTAAGTGTCCTTTAAAATTTATGAAGTACCCTAACTTGTCGTGTTCCTTCTGCGTTTCCCTTTAATATGTCTAGATAGTACGGTATGTGGGACCCCGTTATGCAATCATCGAATGGGCTGAGTTAATTTATGCCAAAAGGTTCATTGATCTGTATAGGTTGTATCCAGGTTTGGTTTACATTTAAATCTCATATTTAACCAATTAAGTATTTACTAAGCTAGGTATAAAATCGTAGAGAGATGTTTTCTATTACCCATATTTACAGGCCGTCCCTAATTTTTATCCCTGACCAAGATCACGAGATTTGCGAGATTTAGGATTCACAAGAAAAAGAAATTTCAAAAATTTGAATCAACGTCCAGAGCAAGATACAAGATCAAACTAATTGCGAATCGAATAGCAGCAGTAAGTTACCAAGTGATTAAAGCTAACCCTCACATTGGAGTTCTTTTCCTAGAGGTCATCTCATCAGGAGAGTTTAAAGGAAATATCGAGGTCATGAGGTTACGTATCAAGCAGTATTTTTCGGAATTCCTATCGATGTCCATAATCGTCAGGAGGCAGAAGCAAATGAAACCCTAAAGAGACTAATTTAATGAGGCGGAAGTATCCCAAAGTTTTCTAACCTCCAAGTCTATTTCAAATCAAATTCGTTTAAGTTAATTAGTCATTGATGAAAATGGTGGAACGTATTTTTTTTTGTTATTAGTAGCAAGACGTTAGAAATTCACCGATCAAAGTGCAGTGCAATTTGAAAGTGTCAGATGAGTTAATCATCGGAAATTTTGTAAGTGGAAGTTGTCTATTTCAAAATCATTTAAGGTGTCACGTGTTTTGTGTTTCTTTCGTATGACCCACAAGGTTTTCTACCACGTCGCGTCGTTACCCGAAATCCAGAATTTTTGTAAAGTATTTCTTGTATTTCAAGTTAATTTCTACAAGTATTAGCCTATATTTCAAAAGTATATATTTTAAGAGCAACGTAATTTCGGTGGAAGGTTTTTTGTTTCGTGTTTTGTTTAGTGTTTGTGTAGGTTCCTGCTGACATTCGATGCACAACATCATTTGAATACGGAACCAAGGACTCAGAATCGTTTTAAATAAATCCGGACTCGTCTATCCGAGTGAGGCCTGCCTGTCTTTTGCGTCTGCATGGAAATCCATTGCTCGCGTTTCGGTATGATACAAGAATGGGAATGCAAGGACGATTCTTGTCAAAAATCCAGGTGACGCTAAATCATCTATTTCAAATTTTTTTGAATCTTATATCATTCATCAACCGGAGTCTTAACAACAAAGTTGCGATGCAACGTTTACCAGTTAATTTCTCATTCACCATGATCCCGTCCAACATTTGTCAAATCAGCCCCAAGGCTTTAGCTTCTAACATCTCAAGGTTTTGAAAACGCGGACGTGAGATCCATTTGTTCATAAAAGAAGTAAAGGTCAGACGGAAGTTAAAAGAATTCAAAATTACCGGTCAATTTGAAGTCGACATTACATAATCTACACTTTGAGAAGTTGGTCAGCAGTAGATCACTTTCGGTCACTCACTCCATCCTGTACTACAGGATTCCTGTAGGGGGTCGTTATGGATTTGTCAGGATCAGGAAATCTGCTAGAGTCAGTCATAAAGCCGTTTTGAAGTTTGCACTGGAAAGAATTCTCAAGTATTTGGTCACTTCCCTCCTCAATGAGGCGTCCTCATCACCTATTTTGCTCCTTCCACTCACCTAAGTAGAGGTCAAGGTCAAAACCGAACAACTAAGGGTTCCAACTATAATTTAGGATGCGGTTTCTACCACCTTTCTTCATGCAGTCGTCCAATTGCTCATGAAATTTTTGTCATCCCGCGCGGAGAAGGTTTCGGTAGCAGCGATATTACGCAAATTCAACAAGCAGTAAATTCTCCACTTGAATACAATCGATTTTCAATCTCCGCGAGTCGCCAATTCCAATTTAAAGAAAATCGGGGTTCTTTCGTATTATTCATCCAATTGCTCATGAAATTTTTGTCATCCCGCGCGGAGAAGGTTTCGGTATCAGCGATATTACGCAAATTCAACAAGCAGTAAATTCTCCACTTGAATACAATCGATTTTCAATCTCCGCGAGTCGCCAATTCCAATTTAAAGAAAATCGGGGTTCTTTCGTATTATTCATTTAAATCTTACGGTATCAGGTTAGTTCATTTCCCAAATTTTTTTTTCGTAATTTTTCTTTCCGTGAAATAGCTGTATCGAGCACAAGATTAGAAATGCGACGTTTTCTTCGAGGAAGCTTCGTCTTTCGGTCAGCTTGATTCCTTCAGAATATCAGGTCACGACATTCACACTCGGTATGGGTTACCATTTGAGCAAGCCGTTGAGCCGTTAATTGCAGTCTATTGGATAGCCACTGGAGAGCCATTCCCATTTCAGAAAGAAAGGAAGCGGGTTATTGTTGATGTCTCCCAGTTGTCCTCATCCTAATGGTCTCAAAGGTCACATCAGTATGCAATCAACGTCAAGGCGGTCAATCGGTCTTCCCAAAATTTTCAAGTCTCGGGTCCTTCAGGTTAACAGCTTTCCAGGAAAGAATAGGACGCCAGGTCCAAGAATTTAAAGAAATATCCTGGGGTTCCTCATCGTGGGTCCTTCTCATCTTAAGCAAATATTCGTCCCTTCGGTTATCACCTCATCCCCCGTTCAGAAGTCATTATTTACATTACGTTACAACAAGGCGTGTAGGAATCAACCGGCCAATTACGAGGTATAAAAGGCAACTTACTCAGCAGCGGTTTCTATTATCCGGCAGTCAGTCAGTAACTTCAAAAATCGTACACCAATCCCAAATGATTTTCTCAGGATCGGTTTCCGCTACCCGGCAGTCAATAACTTCAAAAATCGTATACCAAATGATTTTCTCAGGATCGGTTTCTACTACTCGGCAGTCATTAACTAAATCGTCTTCCAAATGATTTTCTCAACTTAGATGTTGACCATTCGACGGTCGGAACAACTTTAAACGTAATATCTTTTCGAGGAGCCAACTTTTTGTATATCATCAATTAAGAATCAAAGGAATGAAAATTTAAACACAACTTTAGAGTCACTTACCATCACACATTTTGGCAATGGCGACGTATAATTTTCTTATCCGGAATTTTTTCAAAACATCGTATAACGCATTTAGGAGTTAGTCATCAGAATAACTTCGAGAAAGGTTTTCGACCAAAAGTCAACGATAGTACCTCAACAATTGAAATACCATTCAGCAGAATGTCCGTTTCGTCCGTACCGGCTATGAACGTTTTTGGCTAGAGATCAAATTTTGTCCAGAGTCCCTTCAATTCAAACACCATTTAGCAGAACTCCAATCAGTAACAATGAAGGAAGTTTTCGTTCCAAAACTAAAAGCCGATTTTCCTGCCCCGAATTTAATTTCCTCTACTGGAATATTGTAGCAGAACGCCCAGTCAGCCCACTAAGGTTTTCGGGTAAAAGCAGGAACCCATTTAATTCCGTGGGTAAAAGTCACTTATACGTCCACATTCTGGAATTGTCTTACAACTAAAACGCTACCAAAGCGTGTCAGAAACTAGAAAAGCTTTCTACTATACTAACCAGGAATTTTCGTAAGCAATCCTCCCTAACAGTCACAACTCAACTCAGATTCAGTTCCAGTCATAGCTTCGACTACTAGCGGTCAATTTTCGTATTCTATCGGAATTTCCTCAATTTAAATACCGTTCAACAGTTAGATGAAACAAAAACATCCCTAAGCTTGATGGGAGTGAGTAACAGATCGTGGCGCTTTTTTCTTCAGAGGTAATTTCCCTTATCCACTTCTCATGACGTTTTCGTCTTCCTAGATTGAGTAGAGTTTTTCTTTACTTACAAGATGGATTTCCTAATTTTCAGGGTCATTTTCTACTTTACTCAGAGTCAATGGAAATGTGGAAGAAGCTTAAAGTTATACCATTCATTATGTCAACTTAACGTCTTAGCCGTAGCCACTAGCCACGTTGCTAACTTCAATTCAGTCAGTCCGTCTTCAATACGTCTTCCACGCCACCATTCGTTTCAGTAGATGTTGTAATGTCGCAACAGAGTTAGAAGTTCAAATCAGTAAGTCCCATGCGATGTCAGTCGTACAGTCGGATTCAGAAAATGTTAAATTCATCCATTCAAATGTCTTCCGTAAGATCAGAGAGTCAGCAACACGTCAAATCCACCATTTATTACCCTTATCGTTGGTTTTCCGTTTCGATATCGATACCAATTTGGGTGTTAACTTCAGGTATGTAAAAGCAACCATCTTTATTTTTCTTCTTTGTACTTCAATAAGTAGTACTTCGTATTTTCAAGGGTTTCCTTGTTCTAAAAGTCTTACCCAATTTTTCTTGTTCGATTTAGAGGCATAAATTCCAACCCTAGGAAAATTTCAATTCAATTTGCTGTTTTCTCAACCTGAAGATGATAAAACGTCCTGCAGTAATATGTAACGAAGAGTAATATTCAGTTCCTCCAGAAATAACGAAACATCCCCTCAATGATCGATTCTAAAATGTCGGAATGTACCAAATCATAATTCAACGCACAATGTTAGGAAATCGGAATACACCAGTCCGCTTCCGTCCCAGCGTCGTTTTTTGTCAATTTTCAAACCTTTTCGAAAGCAAGATCAGCCAGGTTTCCGAGCGTCCACTACACTAAAGCGTTTTAATTCCGCTAAAACAATGCTACTCCCAGCTCCTACGGAATACAAAATATCAAATCACTGCAATTATACAACGCACAGAAATAGGAATTTTCAAGAAATTCTCAGAGATCATACTTTTGAAAGTCCAGATTATTATAAGCTTAAACGCTTGTCTTCAACGTCCAGCTTCTCTTACCATTGTAAACAACCACTAGAAAGTTCTTAAAGCCAAATTTCAATTTCCTTCAAAATTACAACGTTATCCACCCAAAAACTTCAGCGTCTGAAATCAGTAAGAATGTGGCGCTAATTTTCAAAGAAAAATATTTGCAAGCAAGTATGTGATTCGAGCTTCAAAGCTGCAGGATTTTTTTTTGCCACCCTGTATCAATATTGTCGTCCCTTTAACGTCTCAACGGGTCCTACGACCAACCACGTCACAGTTTCCAGTCACGCAGCATTATTTTAATTTGCAAATGTACACTGAGCTTTCATCCGAAGCGTCCTATTCCTGCCTTTTCAACGTTTCATCCAAATTCACTCCAGTTGCCTGGCTCCCGCATCCCCACTTGCCTTGCTACATACATCGTCTATTATTTCCTTCTATTCGCCAAATCAACCAACCTAACAAAAATATTCGGAACACCCAGTAGCGGGCCCTTCAGTTGTAAAGATGAGGGTATGAAAGCTGTATTTTGAAGTATTGGAAGCAATTGGAATTGGAAAGGATAAGATTGAAGAAGGATGAAATTGTCAATTTTAAACGAGTGAGATCATTTGACGAGTATTCAACCTTGAAAGGAGAAAGAATAATTCAACAGATTTGGAGAAATCGATAGGAGTGACCCCTTAGGACTTCGTTGTCATTAGCCTAGGTGAGATTTTCTTATTGAAGCCAATGATCCTTGTTGATGAGCTCGGGAAGGGGTCCGACGTCGTGATATAAACCCCGAGTAAGGAAATCACTTGAGGAGGCTTCCGGCGTCGAAGGCTTTTTGCCTGTTCCAGACCCAAATAAAATATATTCTGATTTTTGTTTACACTAAATGTTGCGTTACAAATACTAATTCGTCTGTATTATCGAAATAGAGCTGCAGTTCCTATCGGACAAATAATGGCTACTATTGCTGTTTTTTAATTACTGAATTTACGAATGTGTGACCGTTTGGAACATTTGAAAGCATAAATAAAAATATAAGTGACTGGAATTAAACCAATAAGGGACGTGTATATTTTCTTTGGTTGTTTGAAAATGAGTTGCGATACTACTTTTTTTTTTATTTGGTACAGGATAAAGTTTGAAGATCGCAAAGCCATAAAGTTGCAGAATCCGAGGTTTCGGCAATTCCGAGAAATGCTTGAAAGTGTTTTAGAAATGTAGAAGCCGAGCCGGATGATTGGATTAAATTTTTCAAAAAAG
>JABASL010001591.1:0-10552 GCA_019775825.1 Neanura muscorum
TATCAAGGCTCCGCGCGGATTCGAACCGCGATTACAGGATTCAAAGTCCTGGGTGCTAGCCATTACACTACGGTGCCAAAGTTGGCAAGTAACTTACAGAAGTCATATTCATCTTGCATCCCGGAATTCCTACATCCAGAAGTTTTTGCAAAGTTGCAAAAGATTTTTTCCCAAAAACTGTAGAAATTAATTGTAATTAGCAAATGAACTTGGATCACAGGATTCAAAGTCCTGTGTGCTAGCCATTACACCATAGAGCCGGTGTTATTAATTTTCAAATCGAGTTCACATTATTCTTTAGAAGTTAAAAATTAATCCTCTCGTTGCGTCATTTTTAGTGAATTTAATTGTAAATTTTGAAAATTTAATTATAAATTTGACCAATTTCCATTAATCATTACCTAGTTAATTAATTATTTTAATATAACAATTAATTAAATTCCAATAAATTTAATGTTCAATCCAAATGCACACGGAACGGAATTCAGATTCCTCCCATATAGCAAAACCAGATGATTTTTTTCGGATGATGTAAATACGGAAATTAACGCAGCAGTTGACCATTAAATTAACGTTTATTTTACTATAATTAACTAATTATTTAATTTAGATTTAACCACGAAGCAAATGTTACACACCGTTGTTGTTGACACCTGGAAGTACCATATTTGAAAGTCCAAATATTTATTTTTCGTCTCGTCTCGTCGCGAATTTTTTTTTTGTCATTCCCGTTTGTGTATTGTCGTTTTTGAGTTTCTGCTACAACAAGGTCACTGAACTTTGTTATTTAGAATCCGAGGGTCCTTACAAAAGGTCACGGATTCCTTTAGGTTCTGGGTTGGATTTTGGATAAAGTTGACACTATTCATGGAATCCGGAAATTGATTTGGCTCTTAGTCAGAGCTTCAGCAACCAGTCAGCCTTAGCAAATCGCTTCGTAATCGCTTTTTCTCTCGTCAACGAACTCGATCGGTAAGGGGTTAAAATATAACGTTATGTTTACGTTACATAAGAACATTATTAACCCATTAACGATTAACCCATTATTGGAAGTCTATTCTGTGACAACCATGGTGAACTGTGATACTGTGAATCATAAAAGTTGGGTCATCTGATTAATTAATCGTTTTTTCTTTCAGGTCCGTTTGACCTTTCTCCAGCAGAAAACACGGACACAAAGGAATGTTCAATATTCAATCTAGTTCAAGCACACCATCCTCGTCGTTTGGATTCATCAGCTTCAATTCACATCCAGCATCATCAACACCGTCAGTCCGATATGGCTCTGGAGATTCCTTGCAGCTGGCCAGTAACTCTGAATGCGCAATTACTTCGATGTAAGTTAGATCAAAGACAAGATGGCCACATTGATGAAACGATTTTCGGTATAAACGTTTCAATTTACATGAATTTTTATATACATTTCAGCGAGTTTGGAGAACTTTCTGACTCCCTCCTTCGAATGAAATAATGAAGACTTTGGAATGTCCTGTTTGCAAAGAAATTCCGTATCCGCCTATTTTTAACTGGTAAATTGGTATATCCTACCTGGTAAATCTTACGTAGTTAAGTACAGAATTTTTATTTAAATGCTTGTTTTATCTTAGTACCAGTGGACATTCAATATGTGGAACTTGCCGACCAAAGTTGGCGAACTGTGCCCTATGCAAGGCGGACTATACTGAGGGACGGAATTATTCACTGGAATCACTTGTTCTCAATTCTAAATTTCACTGCCACTACAAAAGTCGTGGTTGTTCTACTGTTGTTACTGGAGAAAACTATCGAGAGCATTTGCGAAATTGTCAATCACGGTAAGCACTGGAAGGAAACACATACCAAATACACGTACTCGTATTACAACATTCTGTAAATCTTGGTGCTAAGATCCCGAATTTAACTTCTTGACAGTCCTGGTTCCGGAATCGTCACTGAAGGAATCGTTAGCCGGATGGGTGCTCTCAGTCTTGGTAACCGCAGTTACCCACCATACCTTTCACAATCTCCTTGCTCATCTCAAGAACGTGTAGATGACGACGAAGATAACAGCGAAGATTATACGAGCATTTCATCATCCGAATTCGCTGACTTTGAGTTTGTAAGTTGGATTAAATGCAAGAATGGCCAATTTCCAGAGCAGGATGCTGTAGTCGCTGGATACTCGGCCGGTTTCCCTGTATTTGTAGCCCGAGCCTACCAAGGAAGCAGACTAATCATGGGACGTCTTATTCCAAGTGAAAGAGCTGCTTATGTTTACTGGGTAATTACCAAGCCGTTAAGCATTTTCATAAATTTTGTGACAAATCATCAATCAAAATCAAAGTGTTTTATTCTAGCATGGCTGTCAAAAGAAATGGTATTACGAGGTGAGTTTTGTTCAAATATTTTTTAAGAATTTGAATTACTTAACTAACCTAATTTAATAAATACTGTACATTTACGTTTAAATACGTAAATTTATTTAAAATTTGGTCTTATGAATTAGATTCTTGTTGCGGTACCAGACACCGTGAAATGGGTTGACGCAAGTTGGGGCGACGTTCCAGTGAATGCTGTCAGTGGAGGTCAAAGTCCAGACCGAGAAAATGTTTACATAGGGCGAGCTCAAAAAAATGGACAATATGTTCCTGGATTTGGTAATTTAAATCTCAACGATTATTAAATTCTAATTTAAGTTCAAGTTTTAAATTAAGTTCACTTCTAAATGGCTTCTACTTAATAATTTGTAGTTCAACCAACATGTCAAGGAATTTACATTGGAGTTGGACAGCAACTCTACCTTTGCCACGACTATCAAGTACTCGTTTTTGACATTGACCGAACCTAATCCACTCTCTCACTCTTCCGGCTGACATGATGTAGTATTTAAATTTTCCAATCCTCACCAACTAAATACTATTTAATGAACTAACTGCAAAACGCTTGTAAATGAACGATATACAATTATCCATAATTTGTATCCCAGGATAAGTTTAATCTCCTTCTAGCGACTAGCGGGAAGTTTAGTTTATTTCCTTAGGTAGCCATTAATACGCTAGAAGACCAAAAACTTTCCTGACGACATTTTGATATCCAGAAATCTATTCTCCACTAGTCTTGTAAATCAACGTAACTAATCATCTCAGCAACTCTTAACTTAAGTATCCATGCAACGCAACTTTACCCTGTGCACGTAAGGTATTTCATTTTTATTATCTAACATTAGTTAAGTTCGCAACAATTCGCCTTATGAAATTAATTGTAACATCGTGTCCAAATAAACTAGTACTGGCCACGGTCATGGTCACAATTCGAATTAAATTGGACAAGTTCCAACTTTGTAGAACTTTTGGCTACGTTCTATCTAGACCCCGCTGCAGTGATCACGTCAGATATCTGACGAAGAAGTTTCCAAAAGTGCCGAGTCGTAAAGCAAACGCTGATTTTGCTTTAGGACTTCGCTTCCCCAACTGGGAATTTTTAATTTAAAGATTTAACAGATTTTAATCTATTTAGTTCAATCGGCTTACAGATTTTTATAAATATCGTTACAATTTTTTTTTTAATTTGAATTGCTTTACCTTATAAAAATTGAGTACGTCCGTGTGTAATCATGAAGCAGCGTAGTTTATCATTTGTTGAAGTGAAGTTGGATTTCATATTCCATCTTTGTGAATATAAATTACATTTGCCGAAATATAAATAAGAGCATTCCCACACTTGTACACTTGTTTCCCTTCATAGTATCGATTTGGAATTGGTAAAAATAAAAGTCCAAGCTCCTCACATTTGAGCTGAACTAAATCTCTGAAGCCATTGGGTACTTGGGAAGTCATTCGAAGAGCATCAGCCAAAGCTTGTTGTTGGCCATGATGCATTGGGGGAGGAGCATGTACTGGTTGAGCCATTCCCATGGGTGGTCCAGGTCGAAGAATATAATTATAGTCAATGACTTGCCCAGGCGCCTGGATAGCAGCATTGATCATTTGAAGTGCTTTTTGAATATTATCTAAATAAGGAATACAATAGATTAGCGCATTTTTAACATATCGAATCGTTTTATAATTTTGGCGTGGATGGAAGCCTTACCCGTAACAATTGGATCTCTCATAAAAACTTCTGGAATAATTCCTCTCCACCAAGTATACCAATGAAATACTTGCTCAAAGTTAGGGCGCTGATTTAGCCAACCGATGAGAAATTGATGCCATTTTGGGAAGAAAAAGGATTCTAGAAGAGACACCATGGCTTTTGGTGATATTAAATCTTGTCATTCCATTACCCACTTCCAGGGATCTGTAAGATTAAAATAATAATACGAAATTAAGTTAATTAAATTATTAATTTAAATTAAGAAAAATGACGTAGGAAAAGTGAAATTTGGCAATGGGATGCACATCAAGTAAAAATAAAGAAAACGGCTAAGATTCTTAAAAACGGCTAAGATTCTGAGAAACGGCTAAGATTCTTAGAAACGGCTAAAGAAATTGATGCCATTTTGGGAAGAAAAAGGATTCTAGAAGAGACACCATGGCTTTTGGTGATATTAAATCTTGCCATTCCATTACCCACTTCCAGGGATCTGTAAGATTAAAATAATAATACGAAATTAAGTTAATTAATTAAGAAAAATGACGTAAATTCAAAGGAGGTTACCCTAACCTAATATTTGTTGACTTGGATTTATAATAAGTTGCTGCAAAGCTAGTTGAAGTTTCGGCATAATATTTTTCAGAAGAAATGCATCCATAGCTCCAGGGCTGAAAACTGAAATCCATGGAGTAAGAATCTGTTTCCCGGAAACATCGCTTGGATGCCATTGTACCAGAGCGTTGGCAAGCTTCCTCCGGATTGTTGGGTACACAATTTCTAGTCGAGCACCTAAATACGAGAAAGATAATCCATTTTAGCCTTCAACTGAATACGCGTTAGTATAAGCGTACTGAGTGCGTGTAATGAGTACGCGTAATGAGTGCGCGTAATGAGTACACGTAATGAGCACGCGTAATGAGCAATCGCAAATTAATGCTTTACCGAGAATTGGAAGCCAGGGATGAATCCAGGCATGAATTGGAATGTTGTCAGAAAGTGGATCCCAAGCCTCTACACCTTCGTTAATTTTTGGTAGAATCATTTGTTCCAAAATATTTTGAAATATCCATCCCGGTAAAATACTTTTCCAAGTTTCTACGACACGCAGCATTGAGTCAGCGTCTTTTACATTCCAATATCTGCAGAACGAAAATTCCTAAATTAGCACATTGTACGGAAAGCCTTCATTACACAACCGAGCGTAAGCGTAAGTTTTACGTACCCAAATGCAACTCGAAACGCAGGCATCCAAGCTTCCCATATGATTGTATCAAACGTTTCGTGATGAGTACCAAGAAGATTCCGCCAATCAGTAAATAAGTTATAAACTTCTCTAGATGATGACAAAAGGTTGACATTGGTTAATTGAGCCTTCAATTTAGGAACCACCAACGCGGGAACAAGAGTATAGAGTTGGTCCATTTCCCAGTAATCTTCATATTCACGCTGAAAATAAGTGAAACACAAAAGTTAAATATAAACAAAATAACTGCAGTTTTAAATTAATCTGCCTCAAAGTTACTAACCTGCAATCTGCCCAACGTGATGAACATTGTTTCCAAATCTGCTGATTTCTCATTTGCATACATGCATTTGATTTCACGAATCAGAACTTCAAGAGTTTGAATTTCATTTTCTTCTCGTTCTACAATTCGGGCAAGCCTTGCTTCTTCTTGTTTAATACTAACTTGACGATCGGACGCGTACTTGGCCTTCTTGTCATTCTTCAGAATGTTCTAAATAACAAATATTAAAATAATATTAAAATACTATTGAATATTAAATATTAATTCCAAGACGGAAAGCAGAACCAAAAGATAGATTCTTGGTTTAAATATTTCTGAATACAGACGTAATGACGCGTACCTGTTCACAAGAATCCAAAAGTAGATTAACATTATGAATTAATTCTGGCATGTCGAAGGCACTCTTTTGTTGCCTTAATTTATCTTTATGCTTCGATTCCTCCCAATGATCTTCGGGTCTCCTCTGCCCAGAAATTGCGTGATAGCCACTAAGAATTCTTGTCTCTGACCCGGTCATGTCAATCACTTTGGTCTTGGCCAAATGCCTAAAATCAACAAATTACATTACTGAGACTATAAAATCATTTTGTGAAAATCACAACGAAGGTTTGGTTAGTGGAACGTTCCGTTTTAAATTTTTGTGAATTCACATAATTGCCTGCGTGAGGAGTACTTACCCAGCATCAGGTCGAACGTGAAGTTGTCGCTGTTCCAAGACTTCATCTGCACTGATATAGCGGTATTCAACTGTATCTTTGTTTTTCTTTGAAGACGACGCTGCAGCATCAATATCACGAAACTTTTGCCATTTCTGTTCTCGAGCTGCTTTCTTATTACTCACAGGAACATCGGGAGCAGCGAATGGAATTTCTGAGGGTTGAACTTTGGCTTCTTTTCCATAAGCTCCAATTGCACCTCTCCCCTTTCGTAAAACTGCTTCAATGGGTGCTTGTATTCCTTGCAAATCTTTTCCAAGTCCTTTTCCAGGTTGATAACCCATTTTAAGTGCCAGCTTTTCACCGATACCATATGCTCCAGTTTTTCCTCGTCCGTGATTCTGTCGCCGAAGTCCCGCAATTTCACACAAAGTCTTGCATGCCTCTTCCATTTCCGAAGGATTTCGGGATAACTTGGATCTCGTCCTCACTAAATAAAAAAACAAGGTTAGTTTCCTACTGAACTGAAATATTCACTGCATAACAAATGGAGCTACTAAAGGTAATTTAAATACTACGTTTAATTACTCTAAAAAAACAAGTCGTTTCTCTTGTTATAACCAACGCTTACCTAGAACTCTCAGACGATTTGAGATCTTCATCTTGCTCATTTTTCTCATCGTTTTCTACTTTCTTTTCGGCCGGTTTCTGAATCCCAGCGGAGATGAAGGCTACACCGCTTGTGTAGCTAGTACGTTCCTTTGGTTTTCTCCCAAATCCAGGGCGGCCACCATCATCGTCGTCACTATCTGGAGCAAAAACGCCTAGAACCAAAGATTAATGAGATCAACGATTTATAAGAGTAACGCTTTACTGCAGCTTGGAGCATGTCTATCAAGTTGCAAAAAAACGTAATCTCAATTCCCCAGTAATTAACATAACAAAATAATTAACAACAAAACCATAATTTGTCTTACCATACGTCGCTGAATGTTTACTCTGTTTTTTCCTGAATCTTCCTGGATTGAACTCCGTTGCAAGGTCGTAGTCTGTAATGTCAAAACTTTCAACTTCTTCGTCAGACATCTTCTGCGGGCCGGGCGGAATCAAACGGGATTGAACTATTTGCCCTGGCAACCGGTAAAACCCGGGCACCGGGTCAATTTCTGGATCTCAGACAAACAAACTCAGAATGAACACTCACTCACTAATCAATCACTAATCGAGGAGAGCGAGAGCGGAAATGGATATAACCTTTGACATTGTTCCTTTTTTAACTTTTTGGTAATTTCGTTTTTGTTTTTCTAATTAAAATTTAAAAGTTTTTGGCGCCTTTTCATAAGTGTTGTGAAATTTGTTTAATTTTCATTGAAATTGAAAGTGGAAAAGTGAAATTTGGCAATGGGATGCACATCAAGTAAAAATAAAGAAAAAGGTAAAGTTCCTTTTGATTAATCATGTGAAATAAGGCTTCAGCCAAACAGTAAAACGATTAATCATTTGTTAGCCATCGCTCGTGGTATAACGATCTTCCAATTATTTGAGAGTAATTAGAACCCCTAAATTAGGTTGATTGATAGTTTTTAAGTAATTGGTTGCTGAGCAGACGCTGCGCAGAAAATTTTAAAAAAGTTTTAAAAAATCTTGTTCATTGTTCATGGGACTTTCTACATCGAAAGGTAAATATTAATAATTAATGTTAATTTGATTAATTATTAATCAAATTTAACAGTCCGTGTTGTAAATCAGAGGTATTGTTTAGTGATTTAATTATGTAAATATTTACCCTGTAATTTCGGGGTTTTGGTGATCGTGTTCGTGGTGACCTAGTTTTTGCTTGGCTTTTTCGCGAAGTGACACTTCGTTTGTGAAATTCTTGATTACACAAACTAATGCTTACAAAATTGTTGAGGGGACTTGGGCAACGCTGTCAACTTGGTTCGTGTACTGCTAGAATTGTTTCAACACAGCTTAAAATGAATCATGGTTAGTTAATTGTAGTCAGTAGCACTCTAGCAGTAATCCCTTAAAAGAGAAACTTTGGACCTATGGGTAGGAGAAAGTAAAAACTGGTTATTAAATTACTAAACTGTTTTTTTAAATTTTTAGAAGAGGATATGGCAGTTCCGGAATCGACTTGCGCTAAAACGGGTGCCTATTCCTGTGCAGGAGGCCCTTCAAATCATAAGACAGATGACGATGACGAGAAATGGCGATCAAAATTAACTGCAGATGAGTTCAAGGTTGCACGAGGCAGAGGCACTGAGCCGGTATGTTTATAATTTGATCCGATCTGCTGGACGATGGACAAGTTCGGCTACTCACTGAATCTTGACTTTCGCGTAGGCATTCTCTGGAAAGTATTACAAGCACAAGGGAGATGGGGTCTACACTTGTGTTTGCTGTGGAGCGGAATTATTTAGGTAAAATATCAACCAATTGTTCCAGTATTTTGCTTCTTAGCATTTCCCTAAATGCTGGAAATGTTAAATGAGTCAAATAGTAAATGAATTTAAAGTTAACAAATGATTCGTTATTCTTACCCTGTGATTCCAGCTCGAAGACAAAATATGACTCGGGATCGGGCTGGCCATCCTTCTATGCGGCACTCCAAAGCGCTGAAGCTAGTGGAGAGACTGGAGTTCGCAGAATTGTGGATAATTCTCATGGAATGACCCGAGTTGAAGTCGTTTGTAAAAATGTGAGTCAGATGTCAAAGTTACCATAAAGTCAGGAATTTAATCCTTAAACTTAACGTACCATTACCTTTCAGTGTAATGCACATTTGGGGCATGTGTTTGATGACGGTCCGGATCCAACTGGAGAGCGATTCTGTATAAATTCATTGTCACTTAAATTCAAGCCGAAGAAGCAGTAGATAGATATTAGGATATCCTAATTTCCTACGAATCCATCCTCGTCTGTAACATAATTCTTAAAAATTTACACTTAACACGTATCGAAATTCAAGTATAAAAACCAATCAAATAAAAAGATTTTAAAGACATTCACATTGTAATTTGGAAACTGGAGAATAATTTCCAATTTAATCCTGGATAAGATCTGAGCACTTGACAAACATCCTTGAAGAGTCATTAACTCGCGATTCTTGATGCTGGGACAGGGACATAATCAAAGAGGGATGAAGCTCCTGGCTTAGGAAGATAATTTTTAAATTAGGATGAGATTTAAATTGTGCTTTAAAATAATGGCCAAACAATTTTTAGGACCTTGCCCTGGAAGTCGAATGGTGTGCAATCATCATGCAGTTCTTAGGATGATATGAACTCCTGAATCTGTGAAAACGGGTCCCGACATTTCTCCAACTTTTAAAGCAAATGTGGCATCCTCGAACGGTTTTTGCATTGCACCACGTCCAAATTCTCCCAAGTCACCGCCACGTTTAGCTGAAGAGCAATCCGAATATGTGGCTGCGAGTTCTCCAAATGATTTTTCTCCATTAACAATTTGAGATCGATAGCCTTCAAGTAAGGCTAAAGCTTCATCGCGACTCCGAACAATTTTATCCTCGCGCCAGGACGAGGCTCGTCGAGAGTCACGGTGTTTGACAAGTAAGTGACTTGCGGATACTGTTTTCGGTCCGGAAGGGCTCACAGGTTGGGCGGGCTGTGTTGGAGTGTCCCATTGGCTTTCCTTCGTGAACATATTCAAATAGTAGGCTTGACCTGTACAAGAAAACGTGTATGATAACATTTGAGGATGACATACCAACCAAGCGTAGTACTAAGACTAATAAAAGTTTAGAAAGTAGTATCAATTAGCTGTAGCCGTAATACGCATAAGTAAGTCACAGGTATAACAAGAAAATTGTCTTACCGTTGGATCGGCTAACCCGTTTTTCCCAACCTGCAGGTAGTGATTCTGAATCTGACATAATTTGACTGAAAAAAAAAATTAAACAATAAATCATAAATCCCTCATGGGTCATGGCATAAGCTCATCAAAAATAAATTACGTACAAATTGGCAGCTTTGAAGTGTAGCTAGTAATATTACAACAATTGAAATGTGTAATTCACAAACTAATTAACAACAAAATACTACATACTACAATTAACAAGATTTTAAGACTGACCCCAGTGACCCGGCCCGGCCGAGTTGTTTACAGATTATTTTTGGGAGAGAGAGGTCACACAACAAATATGAGTAGTTAGCTAGCACTTGTACGCGTGAGGCGTGATAAACGGAGATAAATGATTATCCAGGTGAGATTGACCTTGAGCAACCTTGTACCTTGACCTCCTTTAGAAGTAATCAATATTTTAAAAATTTAATTAAT
>JABASL010001592.1:0-10551 GCA_019775825.1 Neanura muscorum
CAGTATTTTTCGTTAGTATTTTAGCATGGAAGATTTATTTGAGAGCGCGGTAATCCTGAGGTAGTAATATTAAATCAAAGAAACGAGGACGGGAAGTCTTGATAAAAACTTTGGTATTTGATCGCTGGATCAAAATGCTATAAAACAAGGAGGTGGCGAGGCTCAGGCTGAATTCAAATGACCAGTGTCATATCCTTGGTTTTTGTTGTTGGAGCCTTCTTTCCAGTCCATAAAGAATTATGAATAGTAAAAGCGTCAATGGTTACTGTTAAATGTTTTGTGTGCACTTGGCTAAAGCACTTTCCTCCAGAATTGTATCTGAGTCAAGTAAAATAGTTATAAGAATTTGAAACTATCGTCTGGAAATTTATGGTTAAAAATTAACAATTTATGTTAATTGAAAGTCTTACTTGAAGAACTTTTCAAACATGGCATCAGTAACAGCCCGTGGTCCAGTTCCATATAATTTTACAATTTCATCCGTTTCCGGGGAATAGGCATATATGGCTCGAAACTGACAGCCCGCATCACGAAACATGATTAGGAAATGCTTGGCTTCAGTTTGGTTAATTTCATCCAAAACTCGATTTTTAGAGTCACGATTGACAGCACCAGGAAACACGCAGTATTCAACGGCATTCAGAATAATTGAGCGATTTGATTTCGCAGTGGGTTGTTTGTACAGCCTGAGCCCTGCGCAAACAAATAAAATGCTCAAATCCGCGAAGACGATGGGTAGCGAAAAACGTTGGTGAAATACCTGAATAGTCCATGTTAGAACTGATGACGGACGAGATATCACTGGCACCGTCATCAAATCGGTTACGACGCTGGGCGAGACCAGATGGAAGTGATCCTGGCCCTGCAGAGGAGCCAAACAACGGTAACGACAAAGTAAATTATAGTAAATATTAAAGCTACGTCTCTAATTGCGATACTGAAATAATTAAGCAAGGGAAGCACGTTTGAAGAACAAAAGACAAAGTAAAGTTTACAAGGTTTAGTGGTAGCTGTAGGTGAGATAAGCGTCGTTGGGCGTGATGGAAGCTTCGTTCGAAAGGCAATTCCAGGTCTTATAGAAATAGCAGCAGGTTTGGCAAGTTTGACAGGGGTAGACTTTTCAGTGTCAGACACACCTGGAGAACAACGGCTGGATAGACAGTCATCAACACCTGATTTAAAAATGCAGAAAGACAGATCCCAAATAGCTTTATAAGGTTAACCTTTCACCAGTATATTAGGACTAGGATACTACAATATAGACCATAACCATTAACTACTTAATACCAATTTTAAAGCAACAGTGCAAAGAAAAGAATTTAAGTTTACTTCGTAGCATCAAACTTTCAAAACTAACCATCCATTAAGGATGAGGTCGAACTTCCCCGTGGAAGAAAGTCTTGGGACCCCAAATAACTACCACTGTCACGTCTCGAACGGACTTCAAACAAAAGTAAAAATAAAATAAACTAGGACGATACGTACACATGCTAAACACATGCCGCCGTTCGTTACCTTCAAGCCTTGAAGTAGAGTGATCGCGAGGGCGTGAATGTGAACGAGTCACGTTATACGCCCCCGGTTTCACGCCACTAAATCCACGACGGTTATCTTCGAAATGGAAACATTTTTTAAATGTAATTCATGCAGTAATATAAACAAAAAGTGCAAGTCAGCAACAAAAATTAAGAATATGCCTTAATAATAAATTGTTACCTTGGTTCAAGGAAGAAGTAGAGCCCCAAGGGTCACGCCTTCTCGACTCAGCACCTATTTATACAAATAGTGAATACACATTTTAACTAGAACGGTCTAAGGTTTATGAATCTCCTGAAAATAAGCAAATATTCCAACGCTTTCCTAACCTGAAGCAGCACCTGAGTACAGCGTGTTGTTAGAACCACGTTTTCCGACCGATCGACCTAGTCCGCTTGCTGAACTTTGACTATCGCTTCGCTTAAGCGTAGTTCGCTGTCCATACATATTCACTGCCACTGAAGCATCTACTTCAGACAGATGTATTGTTTTAGGTCTCTGTCTTCCACTTCCTGGAGGACCAGATTTGGGTCGCATAAATTTCTTTGCGTTACTCTCCTGTACCTCCCATCCTTTGTTCTAAGCAATAAAAATAAATGATTTTCATTGATGTAATGTTACAAAATGTACTGACGCAGTTTTAAGTTACTACATCTTGCATATCTTCTTGTTTTTTCATTCGGTAGGATTCCAGAATGGCTTGTTTTCGTAACTTTTCTTCTTCTTTCTTGCGCTCCTTCTCGTCCGCACGCGCGGCCTCTTCTTCTTTCTGCCGTTGCAGCGCTTGTTCCTTCTTTCGACGTTGTTCTTCAACTTGTTGCTGACGCTTTAGAGACTGAAGTAAGAATTTTTCTTTCTTCTTTTCCATTAAGTCTATCTCCACCTAAATATTAATAAAAATAAAATAACAACTTGCTACCTATGGTTGTCTAGTTCAGATCCAAAAGAATATTATAACCTTACAGAATCAAGCCTTTGTTTTTGATCGTCCACAACCAATTCACCCCTGACTCTCGCTTCGTCCAACTCAAATCTAAGCCTCGATTCATATTCGTTGTCGTCTTCCCGTGCTGCACTTCTTAGATTTATGTCTTTATCCACAATTGAAGAAACATAAGCAGATGAAAGATCTTGTACAGGAACCCGAGTATCTTGCACCCGCCTAGTCCGAACAGGCGGTTTCGGTCCCTTTGGAGCTTCATCCAAAGGAATATAAAATCCTTGTGTCGCATTGTCTACAAAATTCAAAAAATTTGAATCCCGGAAAGCATTTAAATAAAAACCTATTCAATTTTTACCGGGAGCGGGTTCATTCTTGAAGAATCGGTGAGCAGAAGGTCGGGGTGGTGACCCTGACTCTGGCGTTATTCGATAAGTTTTCGAGCCTGACGTAATTTGAAGTGATCTTCGACTTGAGGCAATTGAAGCAAACTCTGCATTTGAGGCAGGCTGGGTGTTTTCATCTTGGACAAATGAGACAGACTGAGGCTCCATGTCATCTGGTGGTGGTGTTGGCAGCGGTGCATGCTGAATTCCCCCATGAGAACGTTGTCGTGGAGGTGGAGTAGGGCGTTCCTCAATTTCACGCTCCTGTGAACTTTCCGATCCTCTGAAAACATTTGATGATTTATTGATTTTGTCTCAAACATAAAATACAGATCAATCTTACGAATTTCGATTGAACAGTCTATTTCCAGGTGAATCTGCATTGGTATGTAGCCTAAATGAAGATGTATTGGAACTTGTGCCATTAAGTTGTTGATTGTGACCATTCTGAAGTGTTCTTTGAGGATCCGCCCCTGGGTTATCAGGCAAAGTTGGGCGAGGTGGGCCCCACTTGCTTCGCCCAATGGATGCTGCAGGGGAGTTCTGATTTCCCCACGACTTCCGTTGACCATCAACACATTCACCGCTACTGCTTGAGTCTCCATGTAAAAAGAAAGTATTTTTGGCTTTCTGAAACTGTTCCTGTTGAATACTCAACCTCCCTATGTCACTTTCAAGCTCAGAAAGGTTTGTATCCATCCTAGATATAAACAAACAAAAAAGTTAAGCTACAAAAAGAGCAACCACCAACCAACGGTTATGGTTGGTTTCCTTTCTCCCTCAAGACTTTTACTCTTCAGTTTTCCCTCAAAATTTGCAAATGAAAACCCGACACGAAATTGTATGGCTCCTTTCGCTATGTAACAATTAAACTCGGGAATGACGTCTCGTCTAGACCAAATTCAACAGATACTCAAAAATGCAGGCAGCTGAATTAAAAAACGACAGATCCGAACTGATCTGTCAGGCTGACACTTTTTGTCAAATTTTGAAGAAAACTCAAGGAGCCGTGCAGTACTCTCAGCGGTATTTATGGATTTCGTCTAGTCCTTGGGACGCCAATTTTGGAAAAGTCAAAGCGCGTTCGGCGCTGTGGTCATCTCATACTGACTCGTTGGAAAGATTAAAAAGTATTCTGAACAATCAGTGGATAGGAACAAAAACGGTTTTCTTGAAAATAGTTACGAGAGCGACTCTTTTTTTCTGATGGAATGCTCAATTCAAATCAATTCCGCCGAATTAGAAAAAATTCCTGCTGTTACTGCTGCTGTTACTCAACTTCATTCGACTAAAACAAACGTGAAAGTTGTGTAAACAGAATGTTTTCTCCATTTAGTGTGAAAAACTGATTTTCCCTAACGGTTCAACCTAATACACTCCCACCAATTTTTGAAGCCATGTCAATTTACAGCAGGCAAAACCCGAACCCGTTCCAGAATTCGGAATCCCATTTGTCATTTAAATATATAAACTTACTTGGCAAGAGATCGCTGATAAGTTTCTGGGTCCATGCTCTCAATTTCTGGTGTACGGCATGCTTCATCTGGTTTGTCAAGCCATTTGCTCTCCAAATCCTATCAAATTAAATTAAACTCTCACTGAATCCACAACACAAAAAGCATTCTAATCCAACTTCCTCCTAATACCGACCCACCGTAAGCGTAAGTTGTTCCCTTCGCGGCCGAGAAGCACCAACATTTAAAGAATCAGTTAACCCACCACTGCAACTTGAACTAATTTGACCAAGCCCTTCAAGTCCTTCCCTTCCCTGCAAGAATGGAAGAATCGTAAAAAGTGAAAGCCACCACCAAAGGAAAGATTTTTTTTCCTACAGAAAAACTTGTTTCGCAATTTCCAAATCGCACTACGTGAACATAATAGCATATATCACAATACAGTATACGGAAGCAGTAAATAAAGAAATGCCAGCAAACCCAATATGTTAGTATATGTGGCAAAAACTTACCTTATTGATGGCTTTGAGATAGGCAGCTTTTCCAAGTTTAGATTGATTTCTCGACGCAATAGTTTCCATTCGTCCTTTTTCCATTTCAATCCGCTTCCGTTTTTCTTCTAATTTCAGTCGAATAGAAGCGAGTTGGGCAGCCAAGTCTTCCGTATCAAAATCCTCTCCATGGCCGTGCTCTGCTTCTGAATAGTAAGGTGATCTATATGAAGATTCGGCGGACTGTGAGTTTCTTGATTGACCTTGAAGTCCAGTGCTAGGAGAGTACCCCTGCGAAGAAGTATTCGAATTCGATGCGTTAGGGCGTGAATGTTTCAGATCCTCATGACCATTGGTTCCGAAATTCGGATTCCCACTGTTATTTTGAAGGTAAACAATATTCAGGGGTTTATTTGGGACATCGGAAAGCCTTGACAGGTTTGACATACTGGTACTCCTGTATGGTCCATCTGCAATTTATAGAAATACATTGAAAATCCGAACTAATAATCGAGCATAAGTCATCAGATTCGCATATAAGTATTGAATGGTATATCTTTGAAAATGCTGGAAATATTAGGATGTAATGGCGAAACACAATTCGGTGAACTTGAGATTCTTCGATTACATACCCGGCATACTTACTTACGTTTATTGTTAAAGCTAAATGCCAAGGGCAAATTAAGTACGGTGTATACTTTGTAGGTCTTTAAAAATTTAATTACCCCTGTTAGTTCCATCATTAACAACGTAGACCGTCATATTTTCAGGTTGTCTTCCATATAAATCGTTCGTCATAAATTGAGGAGCTAATTGCTCATTCTGATGGAGATGTGCAGAGCTTTCCAGTCCATAGGTGTCCATTGGTTTCTTTCTTCCCCAGAAAGGAGGCGGTGCTTCATTCATTATGCCGTCGTCGCTTGAACTCGTGGTTCTCTCCTTGCGCATTGTTCTATCACCATATTCATGCGCACTACGATCTCCTTGCTGTTGAGAAGAATCACCGTATCGTCTGGAAGAATCTGAGTATGAGTGCCTTGGGTCTTCAGGATGTTCAGCACCAGAGTTTCGCTTCGGGTACCGTATGGGTGATGGTGTGTTATCCGTAACGACTGCAGGCTGTTTGTCTGGATTTCGTTCCATGACAAATCGGTTCAACTTTTCTTGCGAACCTCCGAAATTCTCTAAGGTAAGTTGGGAATCCGCTTCTGAAAATGAGTTCCGTCGGGAGCGACGTCCCGCGTACGAGGTTTTGTGAGCACCTAAGCTTGTTGGTCGACCAGCAGCTGGTATTCCATTATCTGTATCCTCTATGTTCACAGCGGGGTTATAGTTATCCGGGCGTGAGTATGAAATTCGGCTTCCCGGACTACTCCTTTCGTCCTGAGAGGAAGGAGACATGGACCGAATTACTTGACTAAGAGTAGGTACATTCCTTCCACGATGTACCACGAATTCTTCTGAATCCTCACTCGAATTTCCGCAATACCTTTTGTGTACAGAACGAATGAACTCCATAATCAATTAAAAGTCATTAAATCTAATTCCTCAATTGAAATAAATTACCGTTGATGGTGGTCCTTCCGTGACCTTTCTGAATGCGCCTTTTCGACGTATCTCTCAGGAGTTTGTGAGCGTCGGACGGGGACAGAAACTACAGAACTCGTTGGCGAACGACGCCCGGTTGGAGCATCACCCAGAAAAATGTTGGTAGTACTTTTTTTTCGGTCGTGAATTTGAACCGTATTCAAAGAATTTACATTTCCAGGATTCACAACTTTCTTCGGAGTTGACGTTGCAGACTGAGAATGAAATGGAGGACGGTCTGCAAACAAATCAAAAACAAGTCTAAAGCCTGAAATTCTTGCAAAATCTTCTCCAAAGTAGAGCCCATGTCCTTAAACAACGCACAATACCGCCCATGCAAAAAGAAAAGGTCCAAAATTCCTTCCCACACAAAATGTAAACGAATTATACCAAATGATATAATTCTACGGTAAGCAACGTCAAAATAAGAGTAAGAAGTGAGTAAATACAGTCTCTTGAATAAAAATTAAATTGGATTATAAAATTAGTAATTCTATCTGGGAGAAGGCAAATAGATGCATGCATAAGTAACAAAACCGGAGAGGATAGTAACTGCAAAAATCATCATAAATCGATTAAGGCTCTAAACACATTTCTAAAGTAACTTGCAAACCTGAAGGCATGTTCTGATAAAGTGATGTTCTGAGGTTAGGAATTTGCAATGCATTCAATTGCGATTGATATACAAAGCCTCTTCGAATTCTTCTCCCATGGTAGTCCTCATTAAGTCCTCCAGGATTAGTAGCAAAGCGATGGAAAACAGATTCATAATCATTCATCAAAATACAAATATCACCACAACTCATCCCAACCCACCACACCATCACCAACCCATTCACTCAAAAGCGAAGTGTCCGGGTGTAATGGAAAGCGATTAGCGGATAACTATAATTTATGGTAAAAATACCTTTTTGACCAGGCATAACTTGGACATTACTACCCAATGGCTTTACAATAGAACAAGGTTTCAGTTCCATCAGATTGAATATATCGGCGAGGAAAGAGAAGAGATTTTGCTTGAGGGATTCGTTGAAGTAAAGGAGATCTTCGAAAGTAAAATGAAGGACGTTGAAGGGAAGAGATTCCCGGCAGAACTTTTGGAGTAATTGTAAATTCCACAGGCTTTCAGAAACATTTAATGGTTCTCCAGCATTTTGAATTACAATATCCGCAAATGAAATTTCGTCCGGACAGTAAAATGCCACCAGTGCACAGAGTCCAATACCATCACCAAGATCGCTGAAATCTTGAAACAGCGGAAGGTGATTCCAATTCTCCAATTGCACACTCGTCTAGAAAAAGTAAAAGATAGCCATTAACATTTCCGCAAATAAATTACCAACCACACTTTCTAGGAACACATTGGACATCTCCAGCCTACGAATCTTGGGTTAAAATTTGATTTTTAAAACTTTACAGGTGCCTTCTGACTGACATTATCCTTCAGTGGAAGCATCTGAAATGGGACTCATGTGGTAACTTTTTTTAGCAACTGATTTTAGGTTTAAAACCCTCAAATACTCAGGAAACTCTTCAAATGGCAGTTATTTGATTACGCGGGTACTCGCAGTTAGTACGGATACAACTAGTCTCGAATTTCCGCAAAAGTGTTTTCATTAGCCTGTAAATATGTGGAAGGTAATTACTTACTAGTCCCGTTTTTCGCAGGTTATTGGTTTGAATGTATTCCTTTATAGCAAGCACAGCTCGGTTTATCCATAGAAGAAAGGCTTCTTCTGTATCGGATGGCATCTCACCTGAACCGAACCAAATCCTCACTTTAAAGGAAGCAAAAAGGAAATTTCAAAGTTCGACAGTTAATGCAGTGCCAAGGTTCAAAGTTTCGGTTAAAGCAACGAAATATACGCTAGACGCCAACCAAAAGAAATTGATCTCTCATATTAAAAAAAGCAAAGCAGTTTAAATTTTAAGTACTTACGAGGGTGTACTTGTGGTCCATATCGCTGAACAGTGCTCAATACACGATCTGGCGAGATCAGTTCGCGCACATGTAAAACCATCATTGCTTCAATCAATGCCATGTGTGCATTCTAACAATCACACAAATTTTTTTTTAGAACTTGGAATTATTAATCACGGTGAAAAACGATTACTAATATTATGCAATCCCAATTTCATACAATGCGGAGTGGTCGATTCTGGATTAGAACAGTTTCGGTAAGAGTAACATCCAAGGGAGCCTGAACATAGGAGCCCTTTCGAGCCATCGCTTGCACGACTCCCCATGGACTTAATTGTGAGTAGTTAGGGTCGGCATACAAATTACAGAGGGCACGACAGTAGAGCTCTGCATCTGAGAGCCCCTTAACAATAAATGGCTTTAAGTGTTCTTCACCCTGAAATAAGAAAGAAGAATTCATTTAGCTTTTCAGTAATTCCCTAATACATCTTCATTCACAAGTCTCTGTTCCCATAAGCCTATCGCTTAAACTTTATATCACTCCAGTCCGCTCGTTTATAACTTTTCTTGGCATAAAATCAATCTTAACTAAGTTATCTCTGGCGCTATGGCCTGTTCAACGTGGAAATGTTAGACAATTTGGTTTCTTTCGCTGAATTATAAATGAGTGAAAGGAAAAATGGAGGCTGTGGCTTGAGAGGGTTCCTAACAAATCACCTCGAGTCAAATTGTGAACTGAGTCCATTACAAAAATTCCCCAAGGGAAAACTGGATGGGCCCGGGAAATTCTCCAGATCCATAAAACAGTAAAAATGGAATGGGTTACTTTGAAATACTAAGAACCACGTTGTTCTAGAAATAACGGAATTTTTGAACAGTTTGCACAAGAAATCGCAAAGAGTTTGCACCACAACTGATGAATAATTCATCGCCAATTAGCGTGCGATAATCGCGAAATTAGTATCAGACACCGATGACAGAATTTTAATTTAGGTCATTTAGTTGGTCGTTCCAAAAACCTTACCTGATGATCTTTGTAGAAGGGTTCAAGGAGTTCATCAGGTGTTTGATTATTGTATGCTTTGCTCAGAAGCCATTTTATTGAAGCCCGCTGTTTTGCCTGTAAACATAAAATTTGTATACAATTAGTGTGAAAAATTGAGCGTGATGTTTACAATCCGGCGGAGTAGTTTAATGCGTATAAACTAAACCAAACATAAGTCTAAACCAACGCGGCAGCTTTTTACGCGTCTTTGTGTAAACTAATCAAACTCATCGCATTTTGATCGAACGTCAATCAGTTGAAAGTTTAATTTTGGCAAAATTTCGGGAAAACTTCAGAGTTTTGTCTCCACTTTCGCCAACTTGGATCAAAGCACCTTTATCTTAAATTATTTTTCAACTCCAAAAACATCCATCCAAAAGTGCCTCTTAGGGCAAAAAGCCAATTAAGTTAAACGTAAATTCCTTACATTAGGTTTAATCGAATCCCCTACTGATTTTTGGGCCCGATTATTTCTATTGATGTCCATTAAATTGACTATTGTCATGCTCTCTTTCGTAAGCCTTCGCCTGCCAGAACTGGTGAGATGAACCATTTCCACAATCTTTACACTTTTAATTACCACTCATCAATATTAACAACATAACAGTAAAGAACTTTTCTGGTGTAGAACTCATTAAGCAAATTTCAGATTAATCGTTTCTTGCTATCGATGAGTTACTGATCCATCTAGAAATGTTACACTTGGACACCTCAAAAACAAAATCAGAGCACAGATTCCAAGCAGAAAATTGGCAGAGATTTACAGAGCTAAGCAATTTCAATTTCAACGGGTTGACTTGATTCTGACTGTGGAGCATCTCCAATTCATTGCCGTATGCAAAGTCACGTACATTTTCTAACACTCAGGCTTGAAACACCAAGTACCATAATAGCAACGCCCAGAAATTAAGAATCTCCCATTTAAAGTCACGCCGTGGTTCGTCCGCCTCCACTGTAAACAACATTTTCCGCCATTCCGCCCACTCATAACACAACCTTGGGTTGTGGATGATTGATAATCAAAATGCAAAGGCGATGTATTATTATGAAATCGTAATCCCAAAAGAAGTAAACTGAACGAACACATCCGAGATTCTAACGTTCACTATTCTAGATCCACTAAACACCTTTTGCAAACATCTTTCCACGCAAATACTGTTTTGCAAAACAGAAATTGAAATGAGTGAGCAC